>PVIJ01017449.1:0-29359 GCA_004024925.1 Scalopus aquaticus | reverse complement strand
GGAGGATATAACAATCATCAACATATACTCCCCAAATGAAGGAGCACCAAAATATATCAGACAATTATTATCATCCCTGAAAACAGACATTAAAGAAAATACATACATAGTAGGAGATCTCAACACCCCACTTTCTCTATTAGACAGATCAAGAAGACAGAAAGTAACCAAGGACATTAAAGCTCTAAATAAGGACCTAACCACATGGGATTAACAGATATCTATCGATCATTTCACCCCCAAAAAATTGAATACACATTTTTCTCAAGTGCACATGGAACATACTCCAGGATTGATCACATATTAGGCCACAAAACAAACCTCAACAGATACACTAAGATCAAAATCGTACCAGCCTTCTTCTCCGATCATAAAGGAGTCAAACTGGAAATAAATCATAGAAAGGAAAAAAGAAACCTCCTTACTTCATGGAGACTGTATATTCACTCTTTTAAATTAATTTTTAGTAATTTTTTTTACATTGTTGTCGTTCCCATAGCTTCCCACCACGTCATCACCTATGATCACCATATCCCTTGTGTTCTTCCTTCTCTGTTTTGTCCCCCCTTCCACCCTTCTTTTGATGTATGTACCAGTTCTATGGTCAGCTTGCTAGTTTTTAAAATTTTCATGACCTTTCATTTGGTTTCTCTATATTCCACATTTAAGTGAGACCACTTTGTATTTATCTTTTTCCTTTTAACTAATTTTGGCTAACATAATCCCATCCATTTCCATCCATGTTGCCACAAATGGCCTGAGTTTTTCTTTTTCGATATTCCATTGTATAAATATACCACAAGTTTTTGATCCATTCATCTATTTTGGGACATTTGTTTTTTCCCCATATTTTGACTATTGTAAATAGTGTTGCAATAAACATAAGAGTGAAGTTTCCTTTGATTAGTGTTTTCGTGTCCTTTGAGTAGATTCCTAGGTGTAGAATCACTGAATCATATGGTAGATCCATTTTTAATGTTCTGAGTAATCTCTACACAGCTTCCACAGTGGCTGGATGGGTTTACATTCTCACCAGCAGTATAAGCAGATTCCTTTATCTCCACACCCTCTCCAGTATTTGATGTTTCTGGTTTTTTGTTTGTTTGTTTTTTAATGTGAGCCATTCTTACTGGAATGAGGTAGTATCTCATTGTGGTTTAGATTTGCATTTCCCTGATATGTGATGTTGAACATTGTTTCTTATGCCTATTGACCATTTACCTTTCTTCTTCAGAGAAGTATCTTTTTCATTCTTTTGCCCATTTTTTGACTGGATTGTTTGCTTTGTTTTTGTTGTGTTTTGTGTGTTCTTTGTAGATCTTTGATATCAGTTCCTTATCTGTGTGTAAATATTTTCTCCCATTCAGTAGGATGTCTCTTTGTTTTGATTATTGTTTCTTTTGCTGTGTAGAAGCTTTTTAGTTTGATGTAGTCCCAGCTGTTTATCTGCTCCTTTACTTTCATTGCTTCTAGAGAAGAATCCTCAAGGATGTTTCTGAGGCTTATTTCATGGAGTGTTTTCCCGATGTTTTCTTCTATATATTTTATGGTGTCATGTCTTACATTTAAGTCTTTTATCCATTTTGGAGTTGATTTTTGTATATGGTGTGACATATACTCACTCTTGTATAGGGCACAAAAGACAAAAATGGTTCATATTAAGAGACACCTTTGATGTTGTCAGGAATCTTGTGTTATAGAGGGTCACTACTGATTAAACTCTGCTCTACCTTCAGAATTGTATAGGCTAATGATTTTTCACTTTCAGATAACAGGATGATCTATAGTATATTCTGAATTTTCCTGAAGCACATGAATAATCAAGGAATTGTTGATAGTAAAGGGCATATTATTTCTGCTGTATCAACCTTTGTTAAACATCAAATTTTTTGTCTGCATTTATCCCATACAGAACTCATGGAGTGCCAACACCAGAGGAAATAAGGAAGTCCTGGTGGTCATATAAGAGCAGGAATAGTATAATTTCTGAATTAGGTTAATTTGCTCCTCTTTCTGTTCTGTCTGACTTCTCTTTATCCCCAAAGCACGTTCAGTTACATGCATTTGATTTCTTCAAAACTTGTAAATTTTCTGAAAATCAACAGAAATTAGGGTGTCAGCTGAAAAACCTAAGATTAATTCCTTTTAATCCAAGCATACTTCATGGGTTATTTTATTATAAGAAAGAAAATCTAAATCTAGCTTACTAATTTAAAAAAAAAAAAAAGATTCATCCAGGAGTAGAACATATAAAGAAAATAATTGAAGAACATTTTGGGAATGTCAAAAGCTATACCAAAACTTACTAGCTTAAAACAACGAGCACCATTTTATTTACTCATGAGTTTATGGAGTAGTAATTTGGGCTAGACTCAAATAATTTAAATTTCTTGCTAGAGATTTCCAAAAAATCATTCTAATGGCCTGTTAGTCACAGATATTTAAAAATGTATCAGATGAAAACTTGATTAGGTTCTTCTTTCATTTAGTTAAAAGTAAAAATTGGAAACAATCCAACTTGGAAATGGGTATGTTATATGGTCAATCTGTTACAGGGCAGGAGAGGGACACTCCCAAAACCCCAGACCTGCCCTGGTCTAAATGGGTTCTGCCATCCACCACATCAATAAAAAACATATAGGACCTTTGTGGAAAGAAACTTTAACACAATTAGAAAAGACAGAGAAGAAAAAGAATATATTTTCTAAGTCAAGCACCCAATGTTATCCAACTCCTCGTGGGTACAAGTCCACCCAAACGGGATTGGCCCAAACCAAGTCTTGAAAGCCTGCATAAGTCTAGAACAGCTTTCGGCAGGGACCCACACATAAGGGTCAGAAACAGCCAGACAATTCTGGGAGGAACCAAAATACCTTTCGGTAAGGACCCATCCATAATGGTCAGAAACAATCAGACAATTCTGAGAGGAACAGAACAAAATCAAAACCAAAGTCAACACAGCCATCGTTAACTCCCCCATGGGTCTGTCACCCACATCTCTTTCAATCATTCCAGGCCAGTGCAGCTTCTTTACAAGTCTCTCTGCTCTGTGAGCTTCTTCTGGCTTTCCATCCTTCTTCCGTCTCCTCCTGTCTTCTGTCTGTGTTCTCTCTCCTCTGTGTGTGTCCTCTGTGTGTGTGTCCTCTCTTCAGCTTCTTAAATCCTGCTCAGTTCCACCCTGCCTTGGGTGGGACAGGGAACCTGGGACACACCCTTTCTCCTGGGAACCACCCTGTTACACTTACAATCATTCATGTTTTCAACTTACCTTGTCTGAAGTCACCTCTATGACTACATTTGCTACAGCAGTGGATATTTTTCCTCAACCACCTCTCTGGTGGTGATGGTGACTGTGATATGGACCTCTCTCTTTATATAGTTTCTCATCCCCAAGGAGGAAAACCTGACTATCTTCACATGGCAACAACATAACAGAACAGGGAGAAGGGAAGCTACAAAGTTCTTTGTTGACTAGAATTGTAAGTTGCAAGTCATCATCATTTAAGACTTATGTGGTCAAAATATGTTACAAAGCCAAGCCAGTAGCTACTTTTCATTGGAAAGTTGCAAGTAAATTATGGTCATTTTTAGTCTATAACAACTGGACTCTAGAACAATAATTTCTTGGGAAATTGTTGAGGGGAACGAACTCCAGTCATTACCAACTATAGGGATAGGTGTTGCTTGTTTCAGCTTATGACGCATAACTGTGCTTGACTTAGGAAGGCAGTTATCCTTACTTGACAGTAACCACAAGATTATAGCCAATGTGTGGGGAGTATTCCTCAAAGCAAGATTGGAGTGTCATCATCAAATGAAGGATGAATGAATGCTGGGGAGACCAAAACAATGCAGGTGGTTTTATTGAAGTACTTTGGGAAAATCGTGTAAATTTCTTGCATCTGTACCGGACAATCTCATTTTAAGTTGCGAATGACAGAAGAAGGGTCCTAAGGTACTCTAATTATTATTCTGATTTTCTTCTGTATCATTCTACCTCTCTATCTTGCACCATCAATTGCTTCACACAGCCAGAGACACTATGCTGCCCAAGAACTTGATGAAAGTCTGAATTAAAAAAAAATCAACAATTATTAGGCAATAATTATGAATGTAGGAAATGTATCTTGCTTATCTCTGTTTTCCCATATTCTGATGTTTTAAGAGCTCATTAAATATAAATTTCATGTTGGAGGAATGAGCTAGAATGAAATGTTCGAAAGTATTTTACCCTTTATGAATCTAAGTGTTTTGTATGTCAGGGAATGATTTAGCTCATCACTATACCAACTGTATTCTAAATATTATCCTACTTCACCCTGTCACAATTACTCTTTCATAAGAGAAAATCATTTTTCATATGGCCTGCATCTTACTATGTGTAGGGTAAATGAGAATTGTCAGGTTTTTCCACTCTCCCCTCAATGATGGACCTCTGCAGGCCTACGCGCATGCCTGATGGCAGGCACCTGGAACAGGGTGTGAGCCTGCATGAATGGGCACACCTGAGCCAGAGATTGGGCTTATAAACAGCACCAGAAGAATCAGCAGCAGAGCAGCAGCAGCAGGAAGAAGCAGAGAACAGAGCGTGAAGCAGAGGACCTTCCATTTGGGGTGTAGCAGAGAAACTGCGGGATGCCTACAGAGAGCCCGAGAAAGTGAAGATTCACTGGGGGCTGGGAGGCCTGCCAGCCTCCCGGCCCCCCGGCCCCGTTGCCTGCCCTGTGCATGGTTGTCTCCCTACAAGAGACCATTAAAAAGCATAAAAAGTCACCAAGGGCTCCAGAACTCCTTCCTTTTAGACCTGTCTGTGCAGCTCTATAGAGAACCTGTGCTCCCAGTGGTCATCCTGCCACGGCACTATGGTGTGTTGCTTTTGAAATAAAATTTCTTTGGGATACCAATATTTTAAAAATGTTAATGGCTCTGAAGAACAGCTAATACATTTCCAAGTTAGGTTATTTCTAATTCTTCATTTTCAATTAAATGAAAGAAAAATCTAAGTTATCTGATAGATTATTAAATAATTATAGCTGATAGAGCATTGGTATAATTTTTGACAAATATCAAGGAATGAATTAAAACAATTTGCTAAAATTGTTATAATAAAACTGTTCCATTCCTATATACTTATCTATATTGTTTCTTATTTCTTATTATAATGAGGGTCTTACACTGTATTATGTCTGAAAAGAGAATAGAAACACACCCCCATCTATCCCAGTTTTGATTATCCTTAGGCATTAATGAAAATTATGAGATTACTTTCTTTTTTTATTTTAAAGATTTATTTATTCATGCATACAAGAGCCGAGGTGTAGGCCAGAAATAGGGGAGGTGGGGTGAAAGGATTCACCAGAGACAGAGTAGGGAGCAGAGCAGACATATTGTCTGAAATACACTGCTGAGGGGAGCAGCAGGCCAGACAGGAGTGGTCTGCTGTGCCATATGGGTCAGCTCTCTGGCAGATGATTGAATTTGTGCTGTAGTGGATGCCGATAGTTTCCTAGTGCTGAGACTTAACCCCTTGTACCACCAGGGAGGCCTGTATATGATTATTTTCAATGGCTAATGTTAAGAATTCTTGGGATCAGTAGCTTCATGACTACCCAGGCCAAAAGCAGAAATGGTTAACTCAGGTCAGGTAATGAGATATTGATTGTTATAATAGGCAAATTTGCTCTGAAGAAAATTTTTAATAATGCATGGTTCTCAATAGAGTTGAGTAGTATTCAGAGAAAAGCAAGACTACTACCTATTCAGAGACCAGGACCAGCTAAGTAATTCATAGGATCCAGTGTAAAATGAAATAAGGTCCTGAGTTCAAAATGTGCGAATCTCAAAATGGTAACAGCAAAACACTTAATCAAGAGCAAGAGACTTCTAAACAGGTAGCGTGTGCAATTGTTTTGGTCATATTTCCTTCACATCAATAAACCATTGAGATTATGATCTTAATCATATGAGATTAAATTTGAGATTAAAATTCTCCAGATGCAGAGTTAGGTCAGGAACATCCCTCCTTCAGCAAGTTGCTGTGGTCAGGTGAGCACACCTCTGCCACCCCTGTCTGTCACTTGTCCTAGTCTCTCTCATTGAGGGGGCATTGCTGCCCAGGAAAGGAAAGGGGGAGAAATTTTCTCAGAACCAAACCTCTCCTATTCCCTTCTCTTCACCTAGAAGTGAGAGTCAGCTCTTAGACTGTGTTTTAGGAAGGAGGAAATCAGCTTGATTATTCTGAGGGCATAGTTTTTATTAAATAGGACCTCCCTGGTGGCAAAGCAGTTAAGCTCTGCTCTGTGGAGCGGTCCGCAGCAGCGAGGCAGCAGCAACGTGAGCTCAACGCCCAGCCAGGGAGATTACCACATGGCCGGCAGACTTCTCCTTCCTCGCCCACTGCTCCCCTCAGCAGTGTGTTTCCATGGATCTGCCTGTTCTGCTCCCAACTCTGTCTATAGCAAACCCTGTCACTGCCCCACGCCTCTGGCCTGTACCCCAGCTTATATGCATAAATAAATAAATCTTAAAAAAAGTTTTTATTAAATAAATGAATAGAACTTAGTGTTATATATCAAAATAAGCTTGTGTTATTTTTAAAAATACATTGAGCCCACCCAGATAATCTACAATAATCTCCCTATTTTAACTTTTTTTTCATTATTGATAGCTTTGCCTTAGACATTGATAGCTTTGCCTTGGACATTGATTTCATAAATAAACTCTCTTAGCTAATTACCATTTTGTGGTTGAATTTAAATAAAATATAATCTCCATAACACTGATTGTGTTGGCCCTGCCTGTTGAAGTCCTCCCACTGTAACATTCTTCTCTGTGGACGTTCTGGTTTCCCCAAACCAGTTTATCTCTCTCCCCTTTGCTTACACATTGGCCTTCAGATTTCTCACACTCTATCTTCAGCAGAGCCATAGGTGTACTGAGGTAATTATTTTACTAAGGAGATTCAAACTTTTGGTTCGTATCTGTGAAATTGTGTTATTTTATTCCTGAGGTTTAACTGAACTTTTCTTCTATCATTTCCCTTTTTCATTAACTAGTGAGTCTCTAATTAATTTATTGCCAGATTCCATACATTTTTCAACAATTAAAATAATGAAGATCATTCTGGTTTATCTGGGTGGATCTAATGTAATCATTAGTTCTTAAAAGTAAGAGAGGGAACAGAAGAGATGGTTTTAATTCAATTTGAAAAAGACTCAGCCTGTCTTGGTTGGCAATGAAGGTGGAAGGGAGACCATTATTAATCTTTCAGAATGTAATTTAGAGCTTGCATATTTTATGATTTTCCATAAAAAGCAAAGATTGAAGGTAAGAGCAGCATGTACCTTTCTCTCTCTCTCTCTCTCTCTCTCTCTCTCTCTCTCTCTGTGTGTGTGTGTGTGTGTGTGTGTGTGTGTGTGTATTTTATCCTAGCCTGATGATACAATAAATTAAGAGACTGAGGGTCAAGAACCAGCTCAAAAGGCCTTCAGATTGACCTCCTGGATATGGGAACATAACCCAAGATGTAAGTAGGGAATGAAAGACCCAGAAAAAGCAATGTTTGGAAATGAAAATGCTAGTGCCTTTAGGGAAGAACAATCAGATATAACTGTGCAAATGACACAGTGGAATTATGCTGGTAATTTTCCCCTGCTGCAAATATAAATTATGCAAAGAACATTGGATTGGTGGCTTCTTTGTAGTGAAAACGGCCAATTCCCTTCCAGACTCTGGCGGAGGTAAGAGCAGTGCTAGAGAGATCATGTGATAAAGAAGGAAGAGACATATATTGTGTATATTGCATTGGACACTGGGAGATTGTAACATCAAAACATGCAACCTGAAAGTCAGAATTTGAAAAGCTAATTATTTCATTTTACCAGGAATTGGGTTACCATATTGGTAATTAGGATAAGAAGTTTCTTAAATTATTATCAACTTCAGCTAACTGCTTGATCTACCACAAAACTAACAGTTCTTAGTTGAGGCTTTATTTGCAAGCACTATAAAGCCTTATTTATATATATTTTTTCTTCTGATTTCTATTTTCATTGTTTAAAATATTTTCTAATAGGGCCTCCCTAGTGGCGTAGGGGTTAAATTTCAGCACTATCACGCTATCACTGCTATGGCCTGAGTTCCATCCCCGTCCAGGGAGCTTCCCACATGGTGCAGCAGACCTCTCCTGTTTTCCCTCCTGCTCCCTTCAGCAGTGTATTTCAGTAAATCTGCCTATTTTGCTCCCCACTCTGTCTCTGGTGAAACCTCTCAGCCCCCCGTACCTCTGGCCTTCATCCCAGTTCTCCTATGCATAAATAAACAAATCATTTAAAAAAAAACATTTTCCAACAATTCATCAGAAAGTTAATGTTCAGCACATTGGCAAACATCTTTAAGACTTACTTACATGATCCTTTGACAGTAGCTGAAACGTATATTTTTCATGTTTTAAAATGATAAATGCAGTATCTTTTTGGGCATAATTTGCAATAAATGACAGATGGGGAATGCAAAATGTCCATAAAGCTGCTTGTTTGATGTTACTGCTGGGTGCTTTATTTTTTATAATAATATTATTTGGTTTCTGCTCTCTAGCTGCTCTTCCTTAGTATAGGGGTAAGTACAGGTACAAGTAGAAATAGGTGTTAAATATTGTGATTGCTACATTACAAATACTTCACAGAAGAAACCATTCTTCCTAAAAATAATCATTTACTAGCAAATATTTGGTGTTACTATTTATAAAGCCATGTTCCATATCAACACTCTCCAATGGGAAAATAAAGAGAGTCACCAATGTAAGGCATTTGTTTCATTACTCGGAAAACCGATGCAGATCTCACTGGGCTAAAATCTAGGTGTGAATACAGGTTTGTATTCCTTTCTGAAGTCTCTAGTGGGAGAATCTGTGTCCCTGTCTTTCCAACTTTTGGAAACAGACATATCTTTGCTCATGATTCCCTACTGTCTTCAAAGGCAGCTATGATGTGTTGAAATTTCTCACATTGAATCACTCCAATTTTCACTTCTGTTGCCTTCTTACACTTTTAAGAACCTTTGTTTTTACACTGGGTCCACCAGAATAAGCCCCAGTATAATTTCCCTATTTTAAGATCAGTTGATTACCAAATTAATTCTATCTGCACCATTAATCCCTCCTTGATATATAATGTAACATATTCATAAATTCCAGGAATTAGGACATGAACACTTTTAGAGGGATCATTATTCTGCTTACCTCAAATAGTTATATTTTATATCATTACTGGAAGATTAAAGGGAGCATTATGTTAAATACTTTGAAGACTATCTGACACAGAGTAATACTTAGTAATTTGATAAGTAGCGGGATGTATACTGAAAGGAGAATGAATTGAAACCTTGAAGCTATCCAAATTAGGAACTTTGAGTGCAGTTATAGTAGGAGTGTCTAAGAAAGGAAATAATGATTTTTGGATTAAGAATACAAGATCTAGATTATTATTTTTTAAGATTTACTTATTTATGCATACAAACTGGGATACAAGCCAGAGATGCTGGCGGCGAGAAGGTTCACCAGAGACAGAGTGGGGAGCAGAACAAGCGGACTGAGGGAAATACACTGCTGAGGGGAGCAGCAAGCAAGGCAGGAGAGGTCTGCCAACCATGTGGGAATCTCCCCGGCCGGGCTGCCAACAGCAGCACTTAACCACTGTGCCACCAAGGAGGCCCAATATCTAGATTATTATATTCAATCACAGATGTTATACTACTAAGCGACTTTATAAACAGGAGTGAATCCAGATTAAAATGACAAGGATAGTAGATCAAACTGAAACCACCTCCTGTGGGATACAGTATAAAGTGCTGGTTAAGTCTAGGTAGGGCTGATATTGACAGTAGGGTCTGAAGGGCAATGCTTGGTTTAATGCTCCTCCCCAGACATCTTGAATTCTATACAAGTTCATCTTTGACCTGGTATGTGTTAACACTTTGTGGTCCGCTCACGTATTAGTACATGTTTTTGTCACCAGTATCAGGTGGCCGCTCACGTATTAATAAGTGTTCATCTAGTCTCTGGTTTTTCACGCCACGGTGTATTTATTTGGAACTATTAGGAGCTGTTTATTTGATCGTACTCAGTCTAGAAGCTTTACACATTGTTTTGTGAAAGTGTAAGGTGTTTTAAGAGAGATATTACAGTTTTTTTAATATCCAGTAGTTCAGGAGTTGTGTGTGTTTTATTGAATGCTTATAACATTCATGCGGTGGCACAGAAAATGGCTGGCCCCAAGGGCTGGTAAATTTAAAGGGCACCGGCTCACAAAGTGTTAAAGTCCTATGGGACAATAGGACATTTGTGTGAGCAGAGAAGATATGAGTGATATAGATAGATATAGATATATATATATATAGATATAGATAAATCTATCTTCTGTTCCTGTCCCCCCTTTCCCCATAAGGACCATAAGCACAGAATTCTGATGATGTGTGAAAATTAAACCAGACTCCATATGAGTAAAAGGGAAACATGCTCTTATATCTGCAAGTGAGTAAATCTGGGTGTTGCCAACTCATTTTCCATGTGCACCAGAACTTTATTTGAATAAAGAAAAAAAGGAATGATTTTAAAATGCATGTATGACAAAAGAACCCCATCTCATCCTTTCCTTTCTTATTTTGTATTACTTGTTATTATTAGCCAACCACTTACACTGAAAATAGCCACCTTGAAGGAAAGGGAAAGAAATGGCAACCAACAGTTCTTTTTTTAAAAATCCCTTTTTACTCATCTATAAGCCAAAGGTAAAGAATGTTGACAAAATATGCATGTCTATTAAGAAGTAAAATAAAGCAGTTAAGCTGGTTTTGTGAAGCATTTCTGCTGTACTGATAAGAATGCTATGAAATGCAAATTTTGTAATTTCAGTGATCCTGCCTGTAAGTTGAACACTCTTATATTTGTATTTGAACCTGACATGTACAACAGAAAATGAATGATATCAATCATGTAATCATTTACAATTTAATTTTGTCTCCTTTTGAATATATAATTTTGAATAATATAGCAAATAAAAAAACAGCACAAGTTGAAAAAGAGAACACAAATGAAAGAAAATAATTTTATAGTTTGGTACCTTTTACAGTATTTTTTCTTGCTTTTTTGAGTAAGTGGATCTGCATTTTCATTTTACACTGGATTCTGCAAATTATGTAGCTGGCCACGCATGAGAGCTCTAGAGTTAGATCACATTTGAGAATTCCAGGTCCCCCTCCTGCTAGTTATATAACCTTAGATTAATTATTTAAACTCTTTGTGCTTTAGCTTTCCTCATATGGGAAATGAAGACTTGATAGGGTTTTAGTACAGAAAAATCTGGTTAATCCGTGCACTGCCCTTAGAATAGTATATGTCTCACACCACCGGCACATGAGCTACACAATAATAAGGTCTGTGTCTACTTTGTCCAAGCATCTAAAACTATATCTGATATATATTAACAGGTCAAGAAATGATTTTTGAAAGAACAAATGTACCCAAGTAATGAGATCATTAGTTCCTCAAAACTGAACAGGCTAGCAGTACAATTTCTATGAAATACGGATTTTTGGGTACTGTCTTCTTTAGCTCCTGGTTCACTGCCTTTGTTTGTTTGTTTGTTTATTGGAGAAAGGCCAAAAATAGAAATTTTATAAATCTCCCTGGGTAGTTAATGTATTGCTATGAGTAACTTAATTAGAATTCCACATTTGGGGGCTATCACCCTTATAAAGAACTTCCACATATCTATGCTTTATCCTGTTCTTCTCGCTGCCTGTTTTTCTCATTTACTTTCTCCTTATGGTGAAATTATAGACATTCTTTTGTGCCAAGTTTCCCTTGTCCATGAGCAAGGACCAAGGATTGCATTATTTACTTGTCAATTTAACTATGGATACTGGGTGTGAATATTAAATGTTATTAGAGAACAAGTATTTAGTATTTATATTGTGAGTATTTTTCATAACATTTATTTTAACTAATATTTATTTTGTAGTTAACCATAAAAACATATCTCAAATGATCACTAAATAGATAATTAGTTGTTGGGTTCACTGCCTCACTCAATGAATGATATTGAAGGCAAGACTCAACTACCTGAGGGAATACATGTAAACCTTTTAATTTAAAGGGTAGTTTGGCTGTTTTTATATTGCAATAGTATATGTACCTGAGGACAGCAAACTTGAAATAGGCGTCCTGTAGTACGTAGACATGTAATTTGCTTTACATTTGGCTACCATAACCGCCTCTTTTCAAGGGAAACAGCTTAAGTATTGAGCAGGAGGGGTAGGAAAGCAAGGAATGGGATAATTTGTCAAAATTTTGAGGACACAATATCCATGTTGGAAGGAATAGTTTAAGAACTATGTATACAACTTTGGAAAACATTTGATCAGAGAATATTTTCTGTTTAATACAGTTTAAATATAATTTGTGGTGTAGTATTCGGGTAGGTATATGTGCTTCTTTCCCATACGACAGGAATCTTATCTTTATAACAATATACAGTTTTAATATTAATATGTTAAATTATGTAACATACTGTCATATTAAATATAGTGCATTAATTATTATATATGGACATTCCATGACATATGTGTGATTCAACATGTATGGTATTTCCATGACAGAGGACCAAATTTCTGTCTGCAAAATCCTATCTTGGGATTAAACTCAAAAATCCCCATGAAAACTTTAATATTTAGTCTGAGATATCATTAACACTTCAATGAGAATTAGTTAAGTTAGCAGATTCATAAATTCCTTTGAAAATATTCCATTTGCCATTACAGATTAGGAGATATCCAGAGTCACTGGTTACCTCTGAAGAGTGTTCAAAAAGAAAAGAAGAAAAAAAGTACTGTAGATAAATTTTAGTCCTTCCAGGCAAGCTTGGTGTCTTGTAGACTTACCAACATAAAGTTACCTTTCAGTGCATTTCTACTGTACACAGTCCAGATAGATTTAACTATGAAGCAAATGTGGTACTTGACTACATTTATAACCACTTGCTACTATTCTATTTGAGGTGCATCAGAAGTAAAGAAGGAGAGTAGAAGAGAGAATAGATCGCAGTCTTGCTTCCCTTGTGTATATGCAGTTATACTCACAGAGAGAAGGGTGGCCCAAGGGAGTGCTTTTCTTTCGATCAAACGTCGCTATTACTTAAATAGACAATGTTCAGGGCAACAGAACTGAGAGACAGTTTCCCAGTGAGTGAGCCATGTAATATTAGAAGCAAGGGCCCTACAGACCTGTCAAAATTAACTAAATGAAGAAAGATTTCATAGAAACAGCATAACACTAAACCAGGTAGTCCTCACAGATCCTAAAGGGAGGGTTTTTACACTTACGGAATTGGAAAAAACATGAGTCTTCCAGCCTCACATACAGCTTTGGGGCCCAAGTGAGTTCATGTGTGAACATTGAATAAAAAGAAACCGTGTGGTGACTTCAGAGCTCAGAGACTTCCCTCCTCCTGCCCAATACTTAACCCTAGGTATAGCGAATAAATACACGTGCTACTTCTAGAAAAAGAATGGGTGGAAATCAGCCCCCACGGGTACTCATCTTTACTCTGCCATACTGATCATGGGTAAATCATATGATTTTTTGGTGTCTCATTTTTCTTATCTAGAGATTCAGAGTAAAGATCTTACCCTGCCTAATTTACAGGCTTAAGACTCATGTGAGATCCTGTATGTGAAAAGGGTAGAAGAAGAAAGCTTTATACAAATACAAGGTCAGCTGACATTAAAGAATATGCTCATGGTTTCTAGGGTTTAACTACTCTGATCCCTATTTTTTTAATTGTTTTTATTGCACTGATATTGGTTTACATCATTGTTTTTATTATAAAGGTGTAGGATCCCCCTTTAAGCATAGTTGCCACAGAAAAGAACCCACAGTCCACCACCATAGACCTTTGTGCTCCTTCCCTTCTTTGTCCCCTTTTCCTTCTCCCTTCCTCCAGTTGCCCGTACTCAGCTGACAGGTATCAGGGGTTCATTTTTTAGTTTGAAAGGACAGAGGGTCTTGGTCAGGTATTTGTTAACAACTTACTCAGATTTTTATCTAAAATGTCATTTAAATTTTTTTTTCGGTTAACAGTCCTATTAAAGTAGTCAAAACTGCTGAAGAAAGTATAGAGAGAGGGTCTAAAGAATAGCTCCCCGTGACTTAAAATTGGAAAGCATATTAACTTGCGTCATGTGGTAACCATGCTAGGGTGTATGGTCACATGCTTTCTAATTCTCACCAGAATTCCTATGTTTGGTCAGAATAACTTGGTATGAATTTAGCAAGTCCCATTTCTGACTTTCAGTAAAAGTTACATCTGAATTAACCACCAGGTGTTTGGCACAACAGGAACAAATACACACCACTATGAATTATAAGAACCAGTTTAGATCTCAGACATAGCAGATAAATGACAAATCCATGAAAGGTTGGAGGGCTTAGGCATTAGTTCTGTAATGACTAAATTCTGGGAGTTTTACTTTTACATGACTATATGAGATGGAAATTGATAGCCTTGTTAAACCTGGTTGCTTAGAGACCGCTGACTGATTAGAAGATGGTTACTATCTACATCTATAATTATTGTGATTACTATTACTCGGGTAGCCCTCAGTGGGATCCTGAAAATGATAATATGGCATAGCATTTCACAAACTTAGGCCTATAAAAGCTCAATATATATCTCAGTAAAAAAGATTTATAATGTCCCTTCCTTGCCATTTCAATGGACTCATTTAAAGAATAATACAATTGTTCGCTTTCAGCTGATATAGTTGCTTCCTTTCAATCCCATTATGAAATAGAATCAGAGGTTATTACCAATGAAGAGGGGAGGAAAACAAAAGCCTTCTGAGAAAAGACTATCAGAGATTGATCCTGCTTGTGTCTCAATCTCATAATGGAGAAAATGGCAACTTAAAAAAATCCCAGTGTGAGAAACGCTTAGGCATTTTATTCCACTTGTGATCATATTAGTGAGTAATAAATAGCATGAAAATAGATTACATTTTTATTTATGCTGAAGCTTAGGACAGTCTCACCAAAACTGACGCTGTGAGGATACAATCTGTGTTGGCTTGAAGCAGGAGTTTAATCATCTATTTTGTCTCTCAAACAAATGAAGCCACACCAAATAAAGACAGTACACCTGCATGATGTCTTTGCATATACACTTGCCACAAATAATCTTTGTAATTAAGAGGCACAAAAACTGCTGTGGTAATTACAGAGGAAAAGGAAAGAATGCACAGGCAACTGCAGAGAAAATGTCACGTGAACCAATTGTCTCATTTCTCCAGGTATCTCAGCGTGCACCACTAGTGCAAGACCCGCTCATCCCAACTCTAGATGTGAGTGTTTCTCAAAAGTTTCTTTCTGGTAAGTCAGAACACTGCACAATATTTGACACTATTTGTATAGATACTAATATATGTTGTGTACACGAACCATTACCCAGTTCTGTGCTTTTCCTTTGTGATATTATTTTCTGTGTTATCCCCAGGATATGTTTTTCATTCTAATAGTATTTCATTCAAGACAATCTCCAACATGTAGTAGATTCTTGAGCAGTTATAAGAGCTACACATATACTCTATTAGAGGAACTATACTATTGTTTCATAGATACAGATTCTCCTATTGAATAGTATTTAATTTCTTATGGTCATACCTGTCTCTAAATGCATCTAATATATGCGATGGGATTACATAAAAATAGACAACTAGAAGAATTTGGAATGACTCATCTGAAAATCTACATGCTTAAATGCTATGCTTCCTATATCAATGTAAAATCTATCACTGAGAGTGATTTGGATAGCTGTAGAGATGGAGGTGGATTTGTGTGTCACCTGTATATTTTCTGCCTGATTTGGTAGGTGTCTGTAGATATGAAGTGTTCCCTGCAGGTAACATTTGGCAAAAACGAGTTCCTAGTAACTCATGTTTTAGCTGATGTATTAGATTTTATCCCCTTGCCCTTCTTTTCCTAGTCTCTCCCTGAAAATTTCTTGCTTCTATTTTATTAGAGTGACTTCCTTTGCTTTGCTCTATGGATGTGTAATTTGTTTCTTCGTCTCTTGGTTATGATTTGCAATTGTCCTCTGAATGCCTGGGGTTGCCAAATCACAGCCTCCAAGACCTTCTACTCTAGATCATGAAAACATCGCCCCTGCTTGGGTCAGCCCAGTCTTTGGACAAAAAATATCAGACCCGTCATGCTGTTTCTCCTTGTGAGCTAATGAGAGCTGCAGCAAGACTAGTGGGTTGGTGAAGTGAATGCCTAAAAGCTAGGTAAAACAATTGAGTGTTTGGTTTTGTTGGTATATTTTTGTGAGTTCAGGACAGCTGAGTCACAAAAATGCACTATGTCCACCTTAGTACATGTATAAAAAATAATTGTAATTAAAATGCACTATGGGGTGAATACAGAAATAGAAGAATTGGTCCAAGCCATGGTATCATCTGACAGATTTTTTTCCTTATAAAGTGGGACTATCAACTCCAGAGAGTAGTTTAACACTTTGCTCCACTTACGTATTCACATGTTCATCTAGTCTCCGGTTTTTCACGCCACGGGGGATTTATTTGGAACTATTAGGAGCTATTTCTTTGATTGTACTCAGTCTAGAAGCTTTAATCTCTATGCATTTAAAATTTCATTAAAATATATCCAATAGTTCAGGAGCTGTGTGTGTTTTATTGAATGCTTATACCATTCATGTGGTGGCACAGAAAATAGCTGGCACAAGAAGTGTTAAGAAGAAATTGTCCTCATCTACCCAGGCAAAATAAAATTAGGAAAAAAATTCTAAAAGCTCACAGCTTTTCACTATTTCTAAAAGCAATTTTAAAATGTTTTACTTATATAACAAAATAATAGATATAAAAATAAGTAATGACTAAACATATTTTTTAACCCAGTATTCAAAGAATAGCCATAAACTATTTGGTATTTATTTTTTTACTTCTTGTTATCTAGCTAACCAAATACCTGGTTAGAATTTGAACTAAAATTTCTTTGGCTAGTAATAAAAATTTAGGGGTAAAACTACTATATAACAGCATTTTTACCCTTTCTATACAAAAATGTCATTGTCATTTTTTCTTTTAATAGGACCTCATCAAATGTTTGAATTTTCAGGCTGTAATTAACAAACAGTGTTGACTCTTTCAATATTAAATTATTAACATCAGCTAATTGGAATTCTAGTTGCCAAAAAGGTGAACAATGTATTAATCATAAAGTCCAGAAGTAACTTTAATTTGATATTGCCATTGATATGAACATGACAATGACTTTTTCTATTACAATTGTTAGTCTGTATAATTTCCCTCTCTCCTGGGGCTGTCAGACTGTGATTCTTAATGACAATATTAATATGCCTCTGAATAGCAATCAGATTTTATAATGCCATTAAAATCCTTAGGATCACCTGAATATGTTCAATCTGTCAACATTGATAGTCATGTTTTCCTCGTGTGTTATACATTTTTCTTATTTTGTTAATATCTATGTGTGTGTGTGTGTGTGTGTGTGTGTGTGTATATGTATGTGTGTGTGTGGAGCTGTCGGCAGCAGTGATGAGAGTTCCACGCCCAGCCGGGGAGAATCCCACATGGTGTGGCAGACCTCCCCTGCCTTGCCTACTGCTCCCCTCAGCAGTGTATTTCTGATCCGCCTGTTCTGCTCCCCACTCTGTCTCTGGTGAACCCTTTCGCCACCCCACACCTCTGGCCTGTACCCCAGCTTGTATGTATAAATAAATAAATCTTAAAAAAAAACATGTGTAATGAACCTCTTTATTATCCAAGGATATAATAATTAATCAGTCTCAACATACCACTTTCTTTTAGCTTGCCTTATAAATATCAAGTTGAACCTATTCCTGTTAACTAAAGTTTTTCTACATGTGTGAACTGAAATTTATCACAAAATAATACTTGTAAAATTATTTTAACTTCCCAACATATAATTTATTTGTGTTATACCTGATAAAGAAAAAACATATCAATAAGAAAAATGACAAAAAGGTAGCATTTTAGTGGGATAAAATGCATTCTTTTTCTGTGGATATCTATAAATTGTTATGGACATTAAGGTAGCATCTAGATAATTCAGTACATCATATCATTTTCAGGTAATAAGTTGGAACTTTTCTCCTTGATGAGTTCCTAGGAAACAGAGAATAACCACTTGTGTCTGGGTTGGAAGCTCCTCTGACCTGAGCCAGCCAGATTATGTGTTCAATTGTGGGCTCTTTCTGGCAAGTTCCCTGACACAAAATAACAACTGGGTAAGTGTCATTTCTCCATTCTCATCCCACTCCTTTGGATACTTAAAGCTTTAGGTCATTTGGCTAATTAAAATGTAAACACACTCATCTTAATCTCATGGTACTAAACATCTTCATTTAAGGTTTGCAAAATTTATATTGGCTAGGCATTATAATTCATAATAAGACGAGAGGGTGAAGTTCTAAATATGTGGATGCAAGCTTAATCTTCTTTCCATTTTTTTCTCAGCAATTGGCCCACTGATCCTTGTTTATTTAAAACAGAACACTCCCTCCTTTATCAGTGCTGTTTTACCTCTCAGTTAAACCAAAGTTACTGTGTGAGCATCACAAACATGTCATCTCTGAAATGAGATGTATATAGAAAAAAAATGAATTCAATCAAAATTATTTCTTAGCCACATGCTCCTAGGACAGGATGTTAATGTATATTGTGTATACTCATGTACTCAGTGATTTCTCATTAAATGCATTTAAGTGTCCACTCTGTTCTAAGCATTAGACTAGGTTCCCAAAACATAAAAGTGAGACCACAATAGCTGCTGACATAGAAATTAACTATCACATATTTCGTGGATGATCGGGGGAGGGGGGGACTTTAGAGAGGAGGTAACTGTGAGAGCAGAGAATCAAAACAGTCATGAGAGTCACCCAGATTGGTAAAGAAGTAGAGGTAGCCGACAGGACAGAAGCATGTATGACACTATTGGACAGAGAGCACACTGAACTCTGAAAACCTAAGTATCACTTCAAAATGTTTTAATAGTTATGGGTGTGGCAGTTTAAGTGATTTCTCCTAAGTCACATTGTTACCCAATATCAGAATAAGTTCTGGATACAGGATTTCTGGCATCTGTTGAACTACAAAACTCCTTACACAGAGGGGCCTATGGAAATGCAACAGTAATAAACTGTATGCATAGCAACACATAGAGCATTATGAAGGGGAAAATCTTGCTGTGTTAAAGTAGCTTTAATTTTAGTTTATGAAGGATAGACTTCTTTTCACCCTAGGCAGAAAAGCTTTTCACAGTACAGGTAGTTTCTTGATGTGTGAATTAAAATGTAATGCTAATTAATGCTACTGGGTCACAGGATTAAATATATAAATCATGCTGCCAGTTATAATACATCTGTAGAGAGCAGTGAGATTACTCTCATGCTTATAGAAAAAAAAAAGGTGTCTTTGAGACACAGAATATAGATTACATATTAAAATAGGGGAAAGTTCCAAGGAGTGACAATATCCTTAAAACATATGTGCTATTCAGTTCAAATGATTAGGGATATTGCTGCTTTAATGGGGCTATGAAAACTATCTTCAGGATGACATCTCTGAAAATTCTGCATGAAGGAGGACTTGTAGGGAGCTAGGCTTTTATTTCAAAATTGTCACTTTCAGATAGCCACAAGAGTTTCCCATATTGACCCAAGCAGTAGTGCTAACCTAAGCAGTTACTGCCTTGGTAGCAATCATTGCTGGCACTTAAGGAGATTCTGGAGAATTACTGACACTTGGGCTCCTCTGTTAATTAAAAATGTCATTCTATTTCAAGATGTGTTTTCAAGATGAGAAAAATCTCTGTTTTTCTTCTTGAGGGTTCATAATAATAATTAATGTATAATGAGGAAACTTATCCTAGTTTGACAACACATTCTGGAGAACTTGAAAAAAATCTTCAAAATAATCATCTGAAAATATACTGTGGTAAAATTATAGATGCAGGCATTTGATCAAATATGTAAGGGATGAGAAATACATGAAATGTTGTATTTTCTTGTAAAAATGAAGATTCGTATATGGAGCAATAGTAGATTTATCTGTATATGTTTCATAAAAGACAAAATATATCACATATTTGAGAAAATTTCAAAACTGGAAGTATTAATATTAGAGAAAGTAAAAATTAAGGCAAAAGTGTAAAATAAGACAAAGTTATATTTCACACAATTATATAGCTCACTGAAATGATTTACTCATTATTAATCATTTTTTTTACAAAAAGCACAACAGCAAAATATCACGTATATAAAAGCAAAGACTGAGAATATTAGAAAATGCAATAATAGTCATATTAGGGAAATTCTAGACACTTCTCATGAACAGATCCAATAGACTAAGAAATCATTAATGATAGAGATTTGAAAGTACATAAATTTGTTACTGAAATGATAAGTCACTGAAAGCAGAGTTGGGAAGAAATGCACAGTGGCCTGTCATATATCATCTCTGTACTACAAAGATATGAGAAGCATAAATAATCTCAAGTATATAAATAATAGTGAAATGTAAAATAATATAAAGGGATTGTTTTGAGTAATTATTACCTTTGTTTTAAGCACAACTTGTTTAGTTGAAACTTTATATTATTTAATTTTTCAATGTCTGCACTTAATCACTGGCTTGCATAATTCCTGACAATTGTACATATGGTATACCAGGAGGAATTGGCTTTAGAAATCATTACTCTCTCACTCTGAATCTTCCTCTGGGTACTGGCCCCAGTGATATCTTTGGGACCCACAATAAAGAGATTATTCAAACTATTTTTCCATTACCCAACATGATCAAAGAATTTATTCCTCCTAACTAAGAGTTCCATGTGATCAAAGCAAAAAGAATTTCAGATAGAAATACCAAGTTGCAGTACCTTATTTTGTGCAAGCAACAAAATAATGGCAGGGCTCTGTGTCTTTTCTCTCCATTTGCTTAAGAATTAAAGTTGAAAAGTAAGAGGTTTGTAAAAGTAAGAGGTTTATCAATGCATTTATTTGAACTGCAAAATAAAATTAGGCTTTTTCCAGTAGGAAGATAGGAACTTACTATAGAAAGAATGTCAATTTCTTCATATCAGTATAGTCAATGAAATACAAATTATAATATGTATAATTTTAATGTTATTTGAGAAGATATTTCTCTTGTTTATCTGGATTAGAATAAAAAGGGTCAACCAGGAAAGATTTAAAAGTGAGAATAATGATAGAGTTATGAGAATCAAGGGTGATGTTAAGTACAAATGTATACATGGATACATATAATATACCATGTACGGCCAGGCTTCGAACTCGCGTCGCTGCTGCCGACAGCTCCAAGTTCAGCGCTTAACTGCTGCTCCACCAGGGAGGCCCTGAACTTTATTTAAATGGAATCATTCATATGTATTTTTCGGCAAACCTGTTTTTGTTTCCTTCAGATTTTTCTAAGAATCAGTCATGTATATGGCTAAAATTAATTCATTTTCACCATTGTTTGTTATTTTATTAAGGGATATCCAGAATTTATTTATTCACTCTATTATTAATATTTGGGGCCTCCCTGGTGGTGCAACAGGTTAATCGCAGTGCTATGAAGCTATCCAGAGCCACTGTAGCTCAAGTTCGATCACGGCCAGGGAGATTCCCACATGGCGCAGCAGACCTCTCCTGTCTCACCCGCTGCTCTCTCAGTAGTGTACTTCAGTCGATCTGCCTGTTCTGCTCCCCACTCTGTCTCTGGTGAATCCTCTCACCACCCCACACCTCTGGCATACACCCCAGTTCTTGTATGCATAAATAAATAAATCTTTTAAAAATATGTTCAGTAAGAATGTTTCTATCACCACTAGCACACCTATGAACAGGTACCTCTCCAGTTATGCTCACATGCAAAATTCTCTACCTTATCAACATAGAATTTGAATTGCTAGATCATGCAGTATATGCATTTTATGTGTATATATGTGTCAAACAATGCTAAATTATTTTCCAAAATGCTCTCATACATTTAATCCTTTATCAGATGTACATAAATGTTGTTTTGATATTTTTTTATAACTTTGCTAACAGATTTTTAAAATTTATTCCTAACTAGTGTAGATACAGTTTTTCTTGTTTTGTTCTTGGTTTACATATTTTTTGATTCCTAATGAGCCTGAGTATCTTTTCTTATACATTTTTGGCTATTTCAGCTTTTTCTTCAGTGAAATGACCCACTTTTAATGTTTTTTTTTTTCCTACTGAAAATGTCCCTTTTTTTTTGCCTGTCCTTAAAAGATTGTTTCCCCAGCGGTTGAGTTCTTGGGTTGACAGTAACTTTTTTTCTTAGTATCTGGCTTCCATTGTTGTTGAGAAGTTAGCAGTCAGTCTAATTGCTGCTTCTTGAAAGGTTTCTCCTATTTTTCTCAGGATACTTTCAGAAATCTTTTATTTGGTGTTCTGCAGTATCTAGCTGTGAAATTCTTTTCACTTAACCTTTTGGGATTTGTTTGACTTCTTGAATCTAAGTGTCTTTCATCATTTCTAGAAAATTTTCAGCCCCTATATCCTCAAATATAAACTGTACATTGTGGTTGATCAGTGGCACTTGCTCTTCCCGCTCATACTCCGGCGGAAACAGTACAGAAATGTCTCTGGACAAATGACCCCCATGGTGCAAATTTGTCCCAGGTAAAACCAGTCTGCTGTCAGGATTTTAAGAAAGAGCTAACCACCTTACAAAATGGAGATACTGTGTTGTTTAAAACTGTCAAAGACAAGAAAACAGGTGTGTGTGTGTGTGTGTGTGTGTGCGCGCGCGCGCGCGTGCATGTGAAATGAGTTGAAAGGGTTTGCATTTTATGCGATTACAGCAATCATACCTTAAAATCTAGAAGATATTTTAAAGTATTTTTACTTTATATTTAACATTGCATTTCTCAATTAAATGAATTCACTTTTTCAAGAGGTTCGATCTTTTATAAATTTAAAGTTATAATTTTCCTTAAAGACAAAGCATGTATTGGAGCTCCCTGGTGACACAGGGGTTAAAGTATCAGTGCTATCAAGATATCACCAGCCTTGGCAGCATGAGTTCAATCCCTGGCCAGGGAACTAACCACTCCTGTCTCACCTTAAGCTTGCCTCAGCAGTGTATTTCAGTAGACTCGCCTGTTTTGCTCCCTACTCTGTCTCTGGTGAATCCTCTCACCTCCCTGCACTTCTAGCTTACACCCCAGTTCTTTACTGCACATATAAATAAAAATAAATCTTTTTTTAAAAAAGACAAACCATTTATTTTTATCATAAAAGAAATATCTGGCTTCATAATTATTTTGGAGATAATTTTAAAATACACTTTTTAGTGATGTCAGAGTTGTAACAATGCTGTCTTTGAAATGTAATGCTGAATATACAAGATAGATAGGAAATGATAATAAAGATGAAACTTTAATCTTAGGTATCAAATGTCAGTTGATGAAAATGATCAGACTCTTGGTTCTGATAAAACAGTTTGGTGACAATATTCTAAAACCAAACTATTGAATCCAGTGATAAAATTAAGTAACATAAACTGCCCTTTGACAAGCTGGAGTCCAGCTATGGTTTTGGCACTATTAACTGAGAATTTTGGAGTAATTATCAGAAACTATGTGTTTGTCTCATTCTATAGCTTGAGTATTATATACTGCATAATATGGCCATATTAGTTAATAGAGCAAAATTGAATTGTTTAAGGGTTATGAAAACATAATTTTGAGGAAAGTTTTTGTCTCATCCTATCAGAGGCATTTTTCAGTACAAGCATGCAATTAATGGTTGATTATTTAATTCCAAAGTTTCCTTAAGCCATTTTCAGGGTTAAATTCCTTATATCATTCTTGATTCATATTTAAAGTCATGAGCTCTAAGCATTTACTGTCAAACTTACATAAACATAGGTTAAGCTCTAATTTTTATGTATTAGATCTCACCATAAATGAAAGCAAGAAAATTTGATAAATCCATAGTTGTCACTCAGTGTGAAGCTTCTGTTTGTGTCTCATATAAAATGGATAAGCTTTATTGATTGATGGTTTATTATTTTAAGAATGAATTCACAGACAATGATATTGTAAATTGTATGGTAATATTTCAGAAAAAATAATTGGACAAAGAAGAGTTCCTATTTCACACCTTAAGAACAATTCAAAATTATTTATTAGAGGAATTGCTAATGGAGCAATGCCTAGAATTTTAGCTTAATCTCAAAATAGCTTGTCTTTTGAGATTTTTCAGGCCTTTAATGTTACTGTATTTCCTTTCCCTGAATTGTCTGAGTATGTGTATTTATAATAGTTCCTTAAAATAATCCTACCAGTATGCACACAATTGATTAGTGTCCTTAGAATTTATTTTATAAAATCATGATTACACCATTTAAAATAGGTATTTGATACTCAGCTCATGGAGAGCCATTAAGCCATTATATGCTAATATTGTACAAATATGTAGTTTAAATCTCTGCAGTATACACCAATTATTTTAATGTCTATTAAAAGTTCTAATGAACCACTTAATTAATTGGATATACATACATATTGTAAATTGAAAAGGAAAATATTTTGACAATCTTTGGTGGATATTCTATTCTACATTAGGTTATATTTTTAATAGTTAAGCTTTTTATAGTTATTTGTATTGAAATAGCTCTCATAAATTTTTCTATTCATATATTCATTTCTATAATAATAGAAATTACAACATTTTTGCTACACCTAGATTAAAAGGAGGTTCATGATTCTGTAGAACTACTGTCATGGCAACATTTTTTTTAGATTTATTTATTTATGCATACAAGAACTGGAGTGTAGGCCAGAGGTGTGAGGTAGTGAGAGGATTCACCAGAGACAGAGTGGGAAGCAGAACAGGCAGATCTGCTGAAGTACACTGCTGAGAGAGCAGCGGGCAACACAGGAGAGGTCTGCTGTGTCATGGCAATGCTTTTAATAGTAAGATCTACCAGGTAACAACATGTCATGTCATTTTACAGTGTTTGCAATGATAAGGAGTAGCCTACTTTCAGTATTGAGCATTTGTAAGTAACTCCTCTGACTAGTTACTTATAGGTTCACTATAAACAACAATTGTAATATAGACTGAAAATTACAAAAATAACATAAAGCAAGCAATTTTTATTGTTACTAATATATGTGAATTCTTAAGAGGTGCACCCCCAAAATTCCTTTTTTAAAGCATTTATAGCTTCTTCCTTTTCACTAACTAAAAGTAATTGTCAACTTTGGGTGAAATTTACATCTGGACATAATTCTCATGGACAGAAATGGTGTCAAAGTTTTGAGAAGTCAATGATGGAATCTTACTTGTTAGGTTACCTGTTACCATATTATTCTCCTCTTAAATCCTGCCATAGGAAAATCAGTATCAATAAGGCTTGGTGCGCACCTAACAAAGAGTTGTTTATGTAGGAAATTGAGACAAGAAATAGGAATATAATTTATGATTAAGGAAGGCCTAATCATTTAAACTACTAATACAGCTCTGGTATGCTAGCTCTGATGTACTTTCACTGAGATGGGAATACACTTAATTTGAAAATGCAGTATTTCTCTGAAATGGGACTGCTGGAGTTATATACATGTTTAATGTATCATCACCATCAACCAAAAAGCAACTGGGTATAGGGTAAATTAATATTTTAATACCTCTTCTCAGAAGAAGATTTATAGGACATTATCTCTTTACCCAAAATTTCAGGGAGTCTTGTCAACAAGATAAATTGTAAAACTCTAGGTAAAGCAATATCTTCCTTTCAAAGCTTAGTATTAGCTCTGTCATTAAGCTGCAAATCATATTGGACCCCAATTAAAAAAAAAAAGAAAACAGGGTAGCAGTAGAATAATTGTAATTACCTGGGAAATACAATCTTAAATTTTATACTGTGAACTGCATTGTTACACATAAAGTAAAAATATTTGAAAATATTTAAAGATTTCAAAGAACAGTTGCTGTAATTACATAAAATGCAAACCTTGTCAACTCAATTCATACACACACACACACACCCTGTAGCCTAAGAACAGTAGGGAAAAATAGATTTTAAATAATTCATTGGCGTTGGAGATGAAATAGAATGATGCAGTCATTTTTCTCCAAGAGCTATTTTGGCACCTAAATAATGAGGTGACAGAAGACACTTGCTGCCTATTATTGACATAATTTAACTGACTGACAATTATCAGAACTTAGTGTTCTGGACTTTATATTCAAGGTTAAAGCAATTTTATCTTTATATTTAAAATAATCAAATTTATTCTTCCACATGGTTCTGGGCTTATGGCAGGGAATACTGTTGTTTCCCATCAGCCCTTTCTCAGTGGTTTACCACCCATTGAAGACCATCACTTGAAACCATGAAGTCATTGTTTAATTAGAAGTTGCAAAGTGATTCTTTCCTAATTCCCTTATGTATCACTTACTTATCTTGACATATTGTATATAGAAGAATATTTCTATATAGAATATTCTTATAGAAATTATAGAAATATAGAATATTTATATTATAAATATAGAATATTATAGAATATTTCTATATAGAATTTCTATATAGAATTTCTATATAGAAATATTCTATGTAGAAATATTCTATGTAGAAGAAATTTCCTTGTCTACTAGTCCTATCGTATTATCCTGAAGTATTGTTAATCTGCAGTGGCAAAATAGTTGTATATCCAATTATTACATTATAAATTTTTTAAAAGATTCATTTATTTATTTATGCATACAAGAACTGGGGTATATGCCAGAGGTGTGAGGTGGTGAGAGAATTCACCAGAGACAGAGTGGGGAGCAGAACAGGCAGATCGACTGAAGTACACTGCTGAGGGGAGCAGCGGGTGAGACAGGTCTGCTGCACCATGTGGGAATCTCCCTGGCTGGGGATTGAATTCGTGCTGCAGTGGCTGCGGATAGCTTCATAGGCTGAGACTTAACCCATTGCGCCACCAGGAAGGCCCCATTATAAATTTGTGCTGGAATGATTCGACACTTTCAGACATCTCAAATGGGGTTGTACTTTTCCTTGGATTTTCCAAAATTAATGACAGAAACCAAACCATAAATGCAAAAATCTCAGGAAAACCAAACAGGAAAAATACCAAAAATTCAAATTTAAGCATATCGAATTTATACAAAGGGAATTTTTTTTTCATTTTAATAGATATTTTATTTATTTGTGTTATTAATATCGTTTACATTATGTGTGTTCCCCATAAGTTACCCACCACCTGTTCACCCGTGGAGCCATCACCATAGTCCTCTGTGCTCCCCTCCTCCCCCCTCTTGAGCCCTACCCCTCCCCTCCTACCCTGCTGAATGTCGCTTTCTTATTTGGCTCCCCGATATTCCTGTTATAAGTGAAACCATTCGATAATTTTCTCTTTCTTTCTGGCTTATTTCACTGATCATGATCCCCTCTAGGTCCATCCATGTTGCTGCGAATTGCATGTGTTTGTCTTTTTTGAATGCTGAATAGTATTCCATTGTGCATATGTACTACATCTTCTTGATCCAGTCATCTATTTTTGAGCATCTGGGTTGTTTCCATACCTTAGCTATTGTAAACAGTGCTGTAATAAACATGCAGGTGCATGTATCCTTTCGGATTAGTGTTTTTGTGTGTCCTTTGGGTAGATTCCCAGTAGTGGTATTGCCAGGTCATATGGAAGTTCCATTTCTAGCAGTTTGAGGAAACGCCATACAGCTTTCCATAGTGGTTCGATCAATTTGCATTCCCATCAGCAGTGTAGGAGAGTTCCTTTTTCTCCACATCCTCGCCAACATTTGTTGTGGCCTGTTTTATTAATGTGCGCCATTCTCACTGGCGTGAGGTGGTATCTCATTGTGGTTTTAATTTGCATTCCCCTGGTTATAAGTGATGTTGAACATTTTTTCATATATCTGTTGGCCAATGCTTTTCTTCTTTGGAGAAGTATCTTTTTAGCTCTGCTGCCCATTTTTTGACTGGATTGTTGACTTTGTTTTTGTTGAATTGTGTGAGCGCTTTGTAGATTTTTGTTATCAGTCCTTTATCGGTTGTATTGTGTGCAAAGAACTTCTCCCAACTAGTAGGGTGTCTGTTTGTTTTAATTATTGTCTCTTTTGCTGTACAGAAGCTTTTTAGTTTGATGTAGTCCCAGCTGTTTATGTTTTCTTTCACTTCCTTCGCTATGGGGGAAGTGGTTTTAAAGATTTTGCTGAGATGTATGTCATGTAGAGTTTGCCTAGTTTTTCTTCTATAAACTTTATGGTTTGAGGTCTTATCTCCAGGTCTTTTATCCATTTTGAGTTGGTTTTTGTGCATGGTGTGAGGTAGAGGTCTAGCTTCATTTTTTTGCATGTAGCATTCCAGTTCTCCCATCACCATTTATTGAACAAACTAATCTTGTTCCATTGTATATTCTTTGCTCCTTTGTTGAATATTAGTTGTCCATAAATATGTGGATTTATTTCTGGGTTTTCTATTAGGTTCCATTGGTCCGTGTGTCTGTTTTTGCTCCAGTACCATGCTGTTTTAATTATTATGGCTTTGTAGTATAGTTTGAAATCAGGGCGTGTAATCCCTCCATTCATTTTCTTTTTAGTCAGGATAGCTTTAGCTATTCGAAGTTTTTGTGGTTCCATATGATTTCCTTCAATATCCGTTCTATTTCTTTGAAGAATGGCATTGAGATTTTTATCGGAATCACATTGAATCTGTAGATTGCTTTGGTAGGATGGCCATTTTGATGATGTTGATTCTTCCAATCCATGAGCAGGGGATGTCTTTCCATCTTTTTGTGTCTTCCTTTATTTCTTTTAACAGCGTCTTATAGTTTTCTTTGCATAAGTCCTTTACCTCTTTTGTTAGGTTTATTCCCAGGTATTTGATTTTTTTTGGTTTCAATTTTGAAGGGGATGATACTTTTAATTTCTTCTTCTTCAGACTGAGTGTTTGCATATGGAAAGGCTACTGATTTTTGTGCATTGATTTTATGTCCTGCTACGTTACTGAATTGGTCTATAGTTTTGAGTAGTTTTTCTGTGGAGGTTTTGGGATTCTCTATGTATATAATCATATCATCTGCAAATAGTGACAGTTTAATTTCTTCTTTCCCTATTTGGATTCCTTGTATGTCTTTCTCTTGTCTTATTGCTCTCGCTAGGACTTCAAGTGTTATATTGAAAAGCAATGGTGAGAGTGGACATCCTTGTCTTGTTCCTGATTTTAAGGGAAAGGCTTTCAGCTT
>PVIJ01017448.1:0-29360 GCA_004024925.1 Scalopus aquaticus | reverse complement strand
TCCATGGTCCCCTGTATTCTCCTCTCTTCCATTTGGTGCCCTTATCCTCCCCTCCCCCCTCCCCCACCGCTGAGTGTCTCTCTCCCACCCCGCCTCCCTATAGTCCTGTTATAAGTGAAACCATTCGATATTTTTCTTTTTCTTTTTGGCTTATTTCACTGAGTATGATTCCCTCTAATTCCATCCATGTTGCGGCATGGGTTGGTTTTCTGTAAGGACTGATAATCCTCTCTGCTCCTACCTCTGATTCATGGTGTTGCGAAACTTCCATAGCTCCTTTGACAACTCTGTTAATCCCCTACCTCTGTTTTCTGGCCTTGTGAAACTTCCTTTCTAAAATTTAAATTCTAAAATTAAATCCATCATATATATTCTTTGACTCAGCAATTTCATTTCTAGGGTTTACCCTACAAATATATTGCAAGTGTGCAAAATATATATGCAAGCTTTTTCGTTGAAGTGCTTGAAAGAAAGGATCAAAAAATCTAGAAACATCCATCTACAATGGCTTCATTGTTGAAAATTATGAGACATCCATGGGATACTATGAAGCTTAGAAAAGAATGAGAAGTATCTTTGTGTGCCAATAAAGAAAACTCCCTGAGACATATTACTGATGGGTAAAAGCAAGGTGCAGAACAGTGTATTTGGTAGTCTGAAAAAAAAATGACGGTGATACTACAATTTGTATTTTCTTTTAAATGCATTTAAAATCTCTTAAAGAAGATACAAGAAACTAGTATCAGTGGTTATCTGCTGTGGAAGGTAAAGGTGGGAGAGATATATTTCTCTGTGCACCTTTTCAAATTTTTACATCTAAACTTTATGAATTTTTAAAATTCAGTACGATTGTTAAACAGAAGGGAAGAAAAGGGTGACCAGTGGACCATGGTGGAAGATTATTGTTGCTTTGGTGGTGGGTGTGGTGTGGTAGCATACATCTGAAGAGGTGTGAACCTATTCCCCGAAATCATATACATTGTTAATAAATGTTACCTCAAAAAATAGTTACAGGAGGGCCTCCCTGGTGGCGCAGAGGTTGAGCGCTGTGGAGTTGTCGGAGGCGTGCATCTATGCCAGGCCAGGGAGAATCCCACATGGCGTGGCAGACCTCTCCTGCCTCGCCTGCTGCTCCCCTCAGCAGTGTATTTCTGATCCGCCTGTTCTGCTCCCCACTCTGTCTCTGGTGAACCCTCTCTCTGCCCCATACCTCTGGCCTGTACCCCAGCTTGTATGTATAAATAAATAAATCTTTTAAAAAAATAGTTACAGGAAAAAAGAAAAGAAAATCAATATGTGGGGAAGGACATATCACACATTCTGCCTGCACAGTAGAGTTGGCTTCTGGAACCATACTGATGTCATTTTAGAGTTGATGGATTTGAGAGCAGAGTGGGGTCCTTGCGTTCACTCTGGGAAAGGTTTCACCAGTGCTCCCTTCGGAGGCAAGCGACAAGTTTCTCCATGAGACAGAGATTCCACAATAGGCTCGATCTCCATATCTTTGCCCCGGTACTGCAGTCTAGCTCCTGCCTATGCTTTTTTTGTTTGTTTGTTTGTTTGCTTGTTTTTTAAAGATTTATTTATTTATGCATATAAGCTGGGGTACAGGCCAGAGGCGTGGGGTGGTGAGAGGTTCACCAGAGACAGAGTGGGGAGCAGAACAGGCAGATCGACAGAAATACACTGCTGAGGGGAGCAGCGGGTGAGGCAGGAGAGGTCTGCAGTGCCATGTGGGAATCTCCCCGGCCAGATGTTGAACATCATGTTGAACATCGCTGCTGCCAACAGCTCCCCTGCGCAGCGCTTAACCGCTGTGCCACCGGGGAGGCCTCCTGCCTATGCTTGGTAACTTAGGAGCTGGCACCTAGGGATTGTGCTAATGGTTATGTTGATTTCTTCTACCCCCACTTTCTGTGTGGGTCTAATTCTAATCTTACGTTATAATTCTTATGTTATAATTCTAATCTTTGCGTTATATCTCCTCTATCAATACCTTATAAACTGCATTCTTCTGCAGACAGATTCTTCATTGCAAGTGTGTGATTCTGGGCTCCCTGGTGGCAAAGGGTTAAGTTTCAGAGCTGTCAAGCTATCCCCAGCCACTGCTGCATGAGTTTGATCCCCAGCCAGGGAGCTAACCCACATGGTGCAGCAGACCTCTCCTGCCTCTACTGCTGCTCTCCTCACTAGTGTATTTCAGTTAATCTGCCTGTTCTGCTCCCTACTCTTTCTCTGGTGAATCCTTTCACTCCCCCACCTCTGTCCTACAGCCCAGTTCTTGTATGCATAAGAAAAGTGTGTGATTCAAATAACATGCATCCTCCCACACTGGCACTCTTGAATTTATTCCCCCTAGATCCTTACAATTCTAAGAAGGATGAGGCTGACTTGTGGGGTCTGCCCAGATTGTTGGTGATTTCAGCCTGGTTAACTACTCTAATATAGAATTCATTGACACTTGTTAGGCTAATTCTATTTAAGAAAGGACAGCTTAGTCCTGAGATTTCAGTTCTAAGAACCCAAAACTCCTTTTCCTTACCGTTTGGATAGTCTTTAAAACCCTTCGTCTGCTCATCTAAAAATCTTTTGGCTTCCTAATCTTCTGAGTTTAAAGAAGAAACATTTATTCATTTGATTTCAGTACTAATTTTTTAAAAGATTTATTTATTTATGCATACAAGCTGGGGTGTAGGCCAGAGGTGTGGAGAGGTGAGAGGTTTTACCAGAGACAGAGCGGGGAGCAGAACAGGCAAATCAACTGAAGTAAACTGCTGAGGGGAGCAGCGAACTTGTGCTGCAGAGGCTCTGGAAAGATTCATAGTGCTGAGCTTAACCCGTTGAAATCAGGGAGGCCCTGATTTCAGTACTAATTTGAAGGACTTGGGATTCACAATCTGAAGGTAAGCAAAGATTTAGGAATAGAAAGCAAGAGGCCGTATTAATACTGGATAAATTTAGTTTATCAAAACTTAAAACTTGAGTTTATCAAAACTTAAAACTTCTGCTCACAAGACATAGTTAAGAAAGTGTATAAGCAAGCCATAGACTAAGAAAACATATTCAGAAAATGTTGTTTTCATCTATTTGCATCTAGAATATTTTTTAAAATATTACAAATCAATAAGAAAAGAACCAAAACAATTTTAATTAGCAAAAGAAAATACAAAAAAAAGTTTACTAAATCTATTTAAAACTGTTCAGAATCAGGCCGCCCCTGTGGCGCAGCGGTTAAGCGCTGAGCTGTGGAGCTGTTGGCAGCGGTGACGCGAGTTCGACGCCCGGCTGGGGAGAGTCCCGCATGGTGCGGCAGACCTCTCCTGCCTCGCCCGCTGCTCCCCTCAGCAGTGTATTTCTGATCTGTCTGTTCTGCTCCCCGCTCTGGCTCTGGTGAACCCTCTCACCGCCCCACGCCTCTGGCCTGTATCCCAGCTTGTATGTATAAGTAAAAAATAAATCTTTAAAACTGTTCAGAATTGTTACTTATTAAGGAAATGCTAACTAAAACTATGATGAGATCGCAGTATATTATAATAGCTAAACTTAAAATGACTGGCAGGGGCAGAAGCTATTACAAACAGCAGCCATGTCTCTGCCTTACTCTGTGGCCTTGAATCACAACAAAGGCTACAAGGTGAACAAGAACATAAGCAATCCAAGGCACAGACAAGAGGCAGGTGCCTCCCCAAGCACACCAGGTTTGTATGGGACATGTCCTGGGAGGCCTGCAACTTTACTCCGTAACAAGTGGACTTCCTCTTGTAATGAAAGGTACTTTCACAGAGTTGCTTTCCAGGGACAAGTGGAACCTCAAGTTCATCAAGAAAAGGGTGAAGACGTATTTGCAGACTGGGAACTGAAGAAGGAACTAGCAGCCATGAAGAAAAAGTCTGCTGAGAAGTACTGAGCCTCCTCTCCACTGTGCATAAGGACACCTCTTCCGGGGAAGAGAAAAGATGGAAAATACCAAATGTTGACAATGATGGAATGACTGGAAATATCCTTGCTGAAAGGGGTAAAAATGTACTACTATTTCACAAAAATGTTTGGTGATCCCTAATCAAGTTAAACATGCACCTATCATATGACCCAAGAATTCCATTCATACACAACTACTCTAGAGAGATGAAGCATATGTCCTTGCAAACACTTGTACAAGAAAGTTCAAATAAATCTTTCATAATAACCTCAAGCTGAAAACATCCCAAATGCACACCTAGTTGAATGATTAAACAAAGTCACACAATGGAAAATTACTCAACAATAAAAAGGAACAAATTACTGATAAACACAACAATGTGGATGAACTGCATAGATATAAACATTATGCTGAAGGAAAAAACCAGAAACAAATGAGTATATGCAGTGAATCCCAATTATATGATGATGTAGAACAAGCAAAACTAATTCATGGTGAGAAAGAATATAAGTGTTTGTGTTTGGGGTATCAAATTACTGAGGCAATGGAAATGATGGAAAAGTTGTATATGTTGATAGGAATATTAATTACATAAATCTAGACATTTGTCCAAACTCACCAAATCGTGCTGTTCAGATTTGTGCAGCTCACTGTCCATCCTCCTCCCTCCTCAAAACCCATAAATAAATATTGACCTATACTTGGTAGATTAAGCTTGAGTAAATTAAAAAAAAATACTGAGGTAAAGGAAACCAGTTTTCTCACAGTTAGATAAAAGAAGCTACAAAAATGGGGAGGAGAAAAATACCACATAAGGCTGGATTAGAATTGGAGGTATCAGCATGAACTCAATTTCATACAAATTTTCTGGTTTGTCCACTGAGAGAACCTAGAGAAGAAAGGACATAGCAGTTACAGATTTTGGTTTCGAAGTACTATTCTCCAACAAAGGGAACAAGGGTTTTTGGAAGAACAGACTTTTGCAGAGAAAGGGTAAGATGAACCTGAAATGTGTTTGTTGAGAAGAAGTAAGAAAGTGTCCAAGAAACATTAGGGATGTGTGAGAAGAAGACAGAAGCCAACTTGGAAGGATTCCCACAGATCAAATCTGGGAGAATTTGAGCATCGAAGACAAATGATAATGGAAGTGGAGTACAGTGCATTGAATCAAGAATAAATCTTTCAATCTAGTCTGATTAAATAAACAAATAGGGTGAAAGAGAGTTGTCTCTTCACAGTAGAATTATATCCATTGATACGGAAGGGAAAATGGAGCTAGAGTACCATCAGGAATGCTAAAATTTGAGGGTTAAAGCATGCTGAGGAAGCCTTAAAGTATCTTCCCACAAAATACTTTTTAGTTACAAAGAGGAAAATAGTAACTTTACAGTTAAGAGGTTTGGTAGCCTCCACATTAAGCAAATGATCAAAGTCAATGTGATTAATGTCAGAACAAAACATCCTTTACCTCCTGAAATGATGTATGTTAAAATAAATGTAATTTTAGGATGAGGGACCACCAAACAAAAATGGAGTGACATTAAAAAAAAAAACTTTTCAAAAATATGAAGTAAAAAAAGACAAAGGCAGGCTAAGGAACTGTTTAGAGATTAGAAGAGATTAACAGATTAGAACTGTAACAGATTAGAAGAGATTAAAAATTCATGACCACTAAATGCAAAGCATGATCCTGAACTGAATATTAACTGGAGAACAGAAATAGGTAAAATGGATACTATCTGAAAACTTGAAAAATTTTAAATATGGACTGTATTAATTTCCTATGACTGCTATAACAAATCACTGCAAATTTGGTGTAAAATAACTCAGATTATCCTGGAGTTCAGAAATCCAAATCAGTTTCAGTGGGTTGAAATTAAGGTGTGTGTGGGGGTCCCACTCCCTTTAGAGAGGTAAAGCACACAACATTTCTAACTTACTTAAAAAAAAGTAGGGCCTCCCCGGTGGCGCAGGGGTTAAGTGCTGCGCTGTGGAGCTGTCGGCAGTGACGAAGCGAGTTCAACACCCGGCCAGGGAGAATCCCACATGGCGAGGCAGACCTCTGCTGCCTTGCCCGCTGCTCCCCTCATCAGTGTATTTCTGATCTGCCTGTTCTGCTACCCGCTCCGTCTCTGGTGAACCCTCTCGCCGCCCCACGCCTCTGGCCTGTACCCCAGCTTGTATGTATAAATAAAAAATAAATCTTAAAAAAAATTATTTATTTATGCATACAAGAATTAGGGTGTAGACCAGAGGTGTGGGATGGTGAGAGGATTCACCAGAGACAGAGTGGGGAGCAGAACAGGTGGATCTACTGAAATACACTGCTGAGGGGAGCAGCAGGTGAGACAGAGAGGTCTGCTGTGCTCTGGCTGGGGATTGAACTCGTGCTGCAGTGGCTGTCAATAACTTCAAAGTGCTGAGACCTAACCCGTTGTGCCACCAGAGAGGCCCTCTAACTTATTTTGAATAAATCAGAGATATATTTGTAAAATGTGGCATAATGGAAACAATTAGAAAGTCTGAGTAAAGGTGTATAGGAGCTTCACTCCTACTTTACTGTTTTTGCAATTCATTTATAAGTTTGACTATGTTAACACTTAAAGGTACCAAAAGAAAAATCACTAGGATAATAAAGATTGGGAAATAAACTAAATTTTCAGTCCAGTTTTAAAGTCAGTGGTATAGATTCCGAATCAGAGGCAGGAAAATGGTTTTAGATAATATATCTTTGCATTTAGATAATGCTTATTTTCCAAATCATTGCATGACTAGTGCCACATTTGATCCTTGTAATAACCTTGTGAGATGGAAGACCTGATATTTTTATTCCCGTTGGTGAAAAGGTTGAGTCACCTAAGTCATCTAAGATCCCACAGAAGGTTACAAGCAAAGAGATTCAAAATTCTTTCCTGATTCTCCTGTGCTGGTTATGAGAGGTCAAGAGACCTCCCTGGGGGTGCAACGGGTTAAGTCTCAGCACTATGAAGCTATCCAGAGCCACTGCAGCAGGAATTCAATCCCTGGCCAGGGAGCTTCCCACATGACACAGCAGACCTCTCCTGCCATCAGAAGTATATTTCAGTCAGTCTGCCTGTTCTGCTCCCCACTTTGTCTCTGGTGAATCCTCTCACCTCCCACACCTCTGGCCTACATCCAAGTTCTTGTATGCATAAATAAATAAATCTTTAAAAAAGAAAGAGCGAGGTCAACAGTGGCTGAAGTCATAGAGACCTGCACTCAAATCTTGGCTACCACCCACTGAGCTGCTTTACTCAAGTTTGGTAGGTTATGTGGCAGTGACAAACCTTGAAATAGCAGCTTACACAACCTGGATTTATTTGTCGTTCCCATTACAGAGTAATGCTGGCAGTTTGCTGCCTTCATTGACTCTCCTCCAAGGATCTAGGCTCTGTCCTTGGGAGGGCGCAGGGATGGGTTGAGTCCTTGACTTCCAGGTGTGCAGATGAGGAAGTGAAAATGGAAGTTTGGGTGGAATGTTTTTTCAAACCTGGAAATGAGGTATCACATCTATATTCCATTGATCAGAGTTCAACCACATAATCCTGTCTAAATGTGTGAGCTCTGGGAAATAGTCTTTTTGTGTGGTCAAAAAGATAATAAAACGGGCCTCCTTGGTGGCACAATGGGTGAAGTCTCAGCACTATGAACCTGTTTGCAGCATGAGTTCGATCCCCAGCCAGGGAGCTAACCCACATGGCCTGCAGGCCTCTCCTGTCCTGCCCGCTGCTCCCCGCAGCATTGTATTTCAGTCATTCTGCCTGTTCTGCTCCCCACTCTGTCTCTGGTGAATCCTCTCACACACACACCTCGACACACACACCTCTGGCCTCCATCCTAGCTCTTGTATGCATTAAGTAAATCTATTTTTTAATCTTTTCAAATAAATCTTTATTTATGCATACAAGCTGGGGTGTAGGCCAGAGGTGGATGGTGAGAGGATTCACCAGAGACAGAGTAGGGAGCAGAACAGGCAGATGGACTGAAACTGCTGAGGGGACCAGCTCGCGAGTCAGGAGAGGTCTGCTGCGCCATGTGGGAATCTCCCTGGCTGGTTATCGAACTTGCGCTGCAGTGGCACTGAATAGCTTCATAGTGCTGCGCTTAACCCGTTGCACCACCAGGGAGGCCCACTAAATAAATCTTTTTAAAAAAGGATAATAAAACTGTTCAGTGAACACTCAGCTTTGTGCTTCCATAGTAGCTATGCAAAGCTGAGGAATTTATTGAAACTCCTAATATATCAAATGGAGAAAACAACACCATACACGGTAGTTGTATTAAATGAAGCACATGCCTGACATACAGTAAACCATAAATGTTTGTTATTTGTACTCTATAAGTTTTCATGTCCCTTGTAGGCCTAGTTATATCAATTCCCTAGCTAATGGCAAAGATTATTCATACCAAATTTTTCCAAATCATGAGTTGGGCCACAAACACAGAGGTTAGTTTGTGTCCACAGTTGAGAAGTTTAGCAAAATTAGTAAATATAATTCTGGATGGGGTAGCCAAATGAATCCTATTTTAGACTAGCAGTTTTCCAAGATCTCTTGGTTTTATAACCTAGCACTTTGGGAACACAGTAAAACCCCAAGGCTCCAGATCAAAATTCGACTCCACTTGAGACAAATAGCAATTTTTATTGAAGTTTGAAACAAGCCCAACACCCAATTTTTGGTCATTCTTGTGAGAAGCCTCCCAGCACTTCTGGGGGCTATTTGCAAACCTCAGACTTTTTTGTGGTTCAAGGCACCAAGAGTGGGTTCAGAGTTCCTCTCTCCTCCATGCAAGACCAAAGTCCAGATGGCCTATGCCAGAGCTCAATGTTAGGGCCTGCTTAACTGTGCTGTTCGCTAACTCCCTGACTTCCTGGACTCTGGACCTTACCTCTCTCAACCTATGGTCCTGTTACATTTGCCCTGGAATTTAGTGTTCTCTGTGAACTTGACTCCTTTCTGCTGTTATTGGCCAGATCCTGGGAAGTGCTGTTTGTTATCACTTAAAAAAGGCAGCCCCCAAATTTTTATAAGGGGGAGGTGTGTTTCTTCAGAAATACAAATTCTTCAGAAGGTGTTTAGGCAAGTCTCCCTTTTGGCACAATTCCAGGGGTATCCCTTATACTATACTTCATAGAAATGATACCCCTTACAGTTGTGAAACTGAGTGATTCTAAATTTTAGGAAATTGCTATGAAGCTGTATTTTCCTAGTACTGCTTCTACTCAGTGTGTGCTTATTTGGAGTGTCTTGATGGGTAAAGTGGTTAAAGCTCTCCCCTAGGCAGCCCTTGGGGCATTGCTACCTCCAATGACCAGACATGAAAATGAATGTGTGGAGAAAATTTGAAATAAAAATTGTGGTGGGATAATGCCTTGCGCCTTTCTTTTCACCTTTGGAAAAGGCAGCCGGGCCTCTGCAAAGGAGGGTAGCGAGAAGAAGCAGGGGCTGGTGTCACCTAGGTTGTTCCCAGAGAACTCCCCATGATATTCACTGGCACGTCCATGAAGGGGGCGTCAGATCCCAGCACTGGAGGAGATGTGGGAATGTGCGATGAGGAAACAGGGACTCCACCCTGGGCACCGTCTCAGGGCTCAGCAAGGCTGTGTGGGCCACAGGAGTAGGACTGTCCTTCAGTATCCTGTGCCATTGTCCTGAATGAAGATGGAGTACTGAGCCAGCTGTACACACCGGTTACCTGTGTAGCCATCACAACTTTCAAAAAATTAGTCAATGTGGATGAGAACTAACCACTGATGAGCAAATAAAGTTATACAACTGAAAAAAAATTGTGTGTTTTGTAGCACCTTATGAAGAAGGATCAAGAAGTGAGACTAGGGCCTCCCTGGTGGCGCAGCGGTTAAGCGCTGCGCTGTGGAGCTGTTGGCAGTAGCGATGCGAGTTCGACGCCCGGCAGGAGAGAGTCCCACATGGCGCGGCAGACCTCTCCTGCCTCGCCCACTGCTCCCCTCAGCAGTGTATTTCTGATCTGCCTGTTCTGCTCCCCACTCTGTCTCTGGTGAACCCTCTCGCCGCCCCACGCCTCTGGCCTGTACCCCAGCTGTATGTATAAATAAATAAATCTTTAAAAAAAAAAAAAAAGAAGTGAGACTAAAAGGAAAGCTAAAAAAAAGTGGAAAAAAGAAAGAATTTGCCGGAAGCATATCTGCATGTAAGAGGCTCTTAGTCCCTTTGTGCTGGTTCTAGAAGGAGGCTCATGAAACCATAGGGGCAAAAAGGCTTTCCTGGAAGAGGAAGGCAGAGTGCAGCTGGGAGTCAGGTGATTCAAATTCACATTCTAAATCCTCTAAATACCAGTTACTTAACCTGGGAAAATCGCTTACCTTCCCTAGTACATCCCAGGTCCGTACACATGGGGTCAGTGACTCAGATCACCCTCAAGGTGCCTGTGAGAATGAAATAAGGCAACAGTGTGAACGTGGAGAGAGTGAGTGTGAAGAGAGGAATTTGTGTTGCTAAGTTTCACATAACCTAAAAGCTTACTGGCTTCTTGGAATTTCCTCTACAAATTTTAGGGAACCTGAAAATTATTTAAAATGCAACTTGTTTTTAGTAAATTCCCCCATCTTCCTCCCACATACATCTTTGTCCAGAGTGTCCTTAAAGTCTTCTTGCACCAGTGCAAATACCGGCAAGGGAAAAACACAGCAGAACTATGCCTTAGTTGTCCATAAATGCCTCAGCTCAGATCAGGAATTAGCTATGGGATAGGTCCCCTGGAAGGGAGGACCACTTGGAGGCTGGAGATCTATAAAGCACTTAGAGACCTGATAGCTGATGACATAGCAATTTTACTGAGGGAAAAACTGGGCGGAGCAGCACCATCTTTCAATTTTGTACAGTATGTGCCAACTCCTATCCAAAAGGTTGGAAACAGAGCCTCCCCGGTGGTGCAGCGGGTTAAAACGCTGCATTGTGGAGCTGTCGGCAGCTGCAATGTGAGTTCGACCCCCGACTGGGGAGATTCCCAAATGGCGCGGCAGACCTCTCCTGTCTTGCCTGCTGCTCCCCTCAACAGTGTATTTCTGTCGATCTGCCTGTTCTGCTCCCCACTCTGTCTCTGGTAAAATCTTTCACCGCCCCCACGCCTCTGGGCTACACCCCAGCTTGTATGCATAAAATTAAAAAAAAAAAGGTTGGAAACATTTATTTATTCTCTCTGGGATATATATATATATATATATATATATATATATATACACACACACATATATATGTGTATATATGTGTGTATATATAGTATATATATAGTACATATAGTGTATATATACTATGTATAGTATATATATAGTATAATATATATATAGTGTGTATATATAGTGCGTATATATATAGTGTGCATGTATATAGTGTGTATATATATAGTGTATATATACATATACATATATACGTATATACATACATACATACATACATATATATATGTGTATATATATATATATATATATAGTTAATGTATCTGTATAAATTGTATTTAACCTCCCCCTCTCTTAACGGACAAACCACGAATGGCTAGGTTAGAGTTGGGACCTGTTTGTCGGGAGGGTTTTAGTGCTACATCAGCTCCCAGTTCATCTTGGAGAAGTAAAACATGAATGGACGAGGAAAATGTTGAGTGTTCTCAGGAGAAAAGTCCAGATTTGTGCCTTTTTTTAAAAAGGATTTATTTATTTATGCTTACCAGCTGGGATGTAGTCCAGAAGTGTGGGAGTGGTGAGAGGATTCACCAGAGACAGAGTAGGGAGTAGAACAGGCAGATTGGACCAAAACACGCTACTGAGGGGAGCAGCAGGCGAGGCAGGAGAGGTCTACCGTGCTATGTGGGAATCTCCCTGGCCTGATATTGAACTCATGCTGCAGTGGCTCTGGATAGCTTCACAGTGCTGTGCTTAACTGGTTGCGCCACCAGGGAGGCCCAGATTTGTGCCTTTCTACTGTGGAAGAAGCCCAGTCAATTTATGGGCTGTTTTTTTCAAGCTCTTAATTTTTAGTTTGAGACTAAAAATTAAAGTTCTTAATTGCTGTTCTAACACTTTAAAAAAAAACTTTTAACTTAAGGTAAATTGTATATAGCAAAGTACGAAAATCTTAAACTTGCTACATTTTTACCTCTGTATATACGTGGGTAACCCCGGATCAGGTTCTATAGATCCTCTCATGCTTCCAAGCCCAGTTAGAAGCCATAACCCCTCCTCCCCTTCTGCCCAGATAAACCAATAGTCCAGAGTGTCTAAGCAGAGATTAGTTGTGCAGGTCTTATAAATGGGATCATACACAATATGCTCTATTGCATGTTCTCTTTCAAAATTATGTCTGTTTTTCTTCATATAACAGGAGTTTCTGTAGTTATTCAGTATTCCTTTGTGTGGCTTTGTGTGGTTTCCAGTTTTTAGTGATTATGAAGAATGCTGCTATGGACATTCTTACATATTTCAGTTGATGAACATAAGCACTCACGACTTTTAGGTATATACCTAGGAGAGAAATTGTTGGATCTGAGGGATAGGCATAAGTTTAGTTGTAACAGATGAAGCCAAATGGTTTTCCAAAGAGGTTCTACCAATTTATTTCCAGCAGAAATGTGTGGGAGTTACTCCACAAGCTTGCCATTATTTGATGCTGTCATTATTTTAAAATTTGCCACTTCATGGGACCTCCCTGGTGGCACAACGGGTTAAGCGCAGTGCTGTGGAGCTGTCGGCAGCTGTGGCACAAGTTCGATGCCCGGCCAGGGGGATTCCCACATGGTGCAGCAGACCTCTCCTGCCTTGACCCCTCAGCAATGTATTTTGGTCGATCTGTCTGTTCTGCTCCCCACTCTGTCTCTGGTGAACCCTCTCACCACCCCACACATGTGGCCTGCACCCCAGTTTGATGCATAAATAAAACAATCTTTAAAAAATAAATAAAATTTGCCATTTCAGAGCCTCACTGATGGCGTAAGGTGTTAAGCCTCAGCACTATGAAGTTATCAGCAGCCACTGCAGAATGAATTCAGTCCCCCGCCAGAGAGCTGACCCACATGGCGCAGCAGACATCTCTTGTCTCACCAGCTGTTCCCCTCAGCAGTATATTTCAGTCAACCTGCCTGTCCTGCTCCCCGCTCTGTCTCTGGTGAATCTCACCCCCCACACACACCTCTGGCCTACACCCCAGCTCTTTCATGCATAAATATTTAAATCTTTTAAAAAGAAAAAAGAAAACAAAAATTTTATATGTATATGTGTATATATATATTTTTTAAAGATTTATTTATTTATGCATACAAGCTGGGGTGTAGGCCAGAGGTGGGGGGTGATGAGAGGATTCACCAGAGACAATGGAGAGCAGAACAGGCAGATCTACTAAAGTACACTGCTGAGGAGAGCAGCAGGCGAGGCAAGAGAGGTCTGCTGCACCATGTGGGAATCTCCCTGGCCGGTGATCAAACTCGTGCTGCAATGGCTCTGGATAGCTTCATAGTGCTGCGCTTAACCCATTGCACCACTAGGGAGGCCCCGGCTTTATATATATTTTTTAAGATTTATTTTTTATTTATTTAAGTAGGCCAGAGGTAGGGCGGAAGGTGAGAGGATTCACCAGAGACAGATTGGGGAGCAGAACAGGCAGATCTACTGAAGCATACTGCTGAGGGGAGTAATAGGTGAGACAGGAGAGGTCTGCTGCGCCCACCATGTGTGTTAGCTTCCTGGCTGGGGATCTAACTCATACCGCAGTGGCTGGCGATAGCCTGAAAGTGCTGAGACTTTAACCTTCGGGTCACCAGGGAGGCCCTTATCTGTGAGCTTTAATTTGTAACAAGCATCTTAAAAATCTTAATTATGCTTGTTGGAAATTTTGGATATCTGTGAAGTGCTTGTTCTAGTCTCATGCCAATTTAATCATTGGTCTATTACTTAGCTATTTGTAAAAATTTTTTTTATAGGGCCTCCCTGGTGGCGCAGAGGTTAAGCGCTGCGCTGTGGAGCTGTCAGCAGCGGCGACGAGAGTTCGACCCGGCCGGGGAGATTCCCACATGGCGTGGCAAACCTCTCCTGCCTTGCCTGCTGCTCCCCTCAGCAGTGTATTTCCGTCGATCTGCCTGTTCTGCTCCCCACTCTGTCTCTGGTGAACCCTCTCGCCACTCCACGCCTCTGGCCTGTACCCCAGCTTGTATGCATAAATAAATAAATCTTTAAAAAAATTTTTTCTAAAATATATTTTGGAGATATATATATATATTTGGATTTGAGTCCTTACATGTGCTGTGATACTTTCTCTCAGACTGTGACTTAGCTTAGCTTTTTTTTTACTTAAAGAACAGGTTTATTAGGGCAAGGAAGTAAAGGACACTTGTACAGTCACAAGTGGGTAGAAAGAGCTGCCACGCTGAGGGGGCAGGTTTGCTAAGAGCGGCCTGCATGGTGCAGGTCATGGGCAGACAGGCAGGCCGTTGCCCTGCAGAGAGACAGAGTTGGTAAAGGAAAGCACCTGCATAGGCACAGGAGGGCAGAGAAATGGCTGCTGTGACTTAGCTTTCATTCTCTTAATAGTCTTTTGACAAACTGCAAATAATTTTAGTATAGTCCAATTTATCAATTATTTACTTTATACTTGATTTTTTTGTGTCAGATTTAAGAAATCTTTTGCCTACTCTCACCTTTTTAAAAACAGGAAACTATTTTCAAAAAACAGATTGTAAAAATACAATGTAAAAAAAATACATTGTTGGGCCTCCCTGGTGGCGCAGCGTTTGAGTGCTGCACTGTGGAGCTGCAATGAGAGTTCAAGGCCCAGCGAGTGAGGATCCCACATGGTGCAGCAGACCTCTCCTGCCTGGCCCGCTGCTCCCCTCAGTAGTGTATTTCTGATCTGCCTGTTCTGTTCCCCACCCTGTCTCTGGTGAGCCCTCTCGCTACCCCACGCACGTCTGGCTTGTACGTAAAAATAAATCTTAAAAAAAAAAATACATTGTTTAAAAAATAGAACACATAGATCATCAAAGTTGAAAAATAATCACCTATAAATGTTATCATCCAGAAAAATAACTTTTATTAACATTTTGGCTCATATTATAGTATTTATAAACATTTATGCATTTAGTTTCCCCCTGAAAAGTAGGATAATACTATACTTATTTTTAATTAAAAGATTATAAAAGATTAATAAAAAGATTAAATAAAAAGATTTAATAAAAAGATTAAAAATATAATCTTTTAAAAGATTATATTTATATAAATATCAATCAATACCCAGCCTCATAATTTTTTTTAAAGATTTTTTTTTAAAGATTTATTTATTTATGCTTATAGGCTGGGGTACAGATTAGAGGTGTGGGGCGGCAGGAGTGTTCAACAGAGACAGAGTGGGGAGCAGAACAGACAGATGGACAGAAATACACTGCTGAGGGGAGCAGCGGGTGAGGCAGGAGAGGTCTGCCACGCCATGTGGGAATCTCCCTGGCCGGGCATCGAACTCGCGTCGCCGCTGCCGACAGCTCCAAAGCGCAGCGCTTAACCACTGCACTACCAGGGAGGCCAAGCCTCATAATTTTTAATGGTCACATCAGATTCCATCATATGGCTACTTCAGGACTGTCATTTTTAACTGGAAAATTTCACATGAAAGTATGGAACAAACAACATTGTAGCACTATATGGAATTGTCCTAAGGATTTTCTTTTGATTGAGAATCTCAAGAAATCTACCATAGTGTCAGAATTTTAGACTCAGGTCTACTCCTAGCCCCAGGGCCATTCTCTTCACCTTGAAATTCTCCATGTCAGATAGCGGGTCAGAAGATTAATCTAGTGGGTTTACACCAACTCTGAATGTCTGTGCATTCACCTGTGGCAGAGGCTGCTGCTTTGTGTCTTTTCCTTCTCTAGTGTTTTGACTGACTCACTTGTGATCCAAATGATCTATTAGGTCAGTGTAAACAAAAACCCTTGGGGAATGGTGTGGCAGGATAATAATGTCCTTAGAGCAAAATGAGTGTAAGGGTTATACATCACAGCTTTGCTTAAAATCGGCTGTGGTTGTGTGCCCCTAAGGGGTTTCCCTGAAGAAGAGCTAAGAAATGAAACTGATCTTTATCTGAAGAAAGGTGGTTTAGAGTTAAGAAATTTCAGGGGTAGAATCACTAGTATGTTTCACTTTCGAAAATGGGGAGAAAGAATCCTCCCACCAAGTGACCATAAAAGCATAAAGGTAAAACCGTAAAGCATTGCAAAAATCTTTTACTAAGATTGTTGAGCAGAGAAAATATTATCAGATGAATTACAGACAAACTCCTTGAATGACTGGGATGAGAGTTAAAGGTCTGATTTGGCAAGTGAGGGTCAGGAATCTCAATGTGGGCTGGCATTTATGTGTTTGCCACATCATTGTGGACCAATTATCTCTCTGAACCTGTGTTCCTGACTGTAAAATGAGGAAATGTAACTCATAAACCTGTGGAGATGATTGGGTGAATTAAATGGTTTGAAGCAAGTAAAGGCCCTAGTCAGTTTTAGCATATGGTAAGGACTCAATTTTTTTCTTGTTTTCTTATTTCTTATTTTATTTATTTATCTTTTTAAAAGAGATTTATTTATTGATGCATACAAGCTGGGGTGTAGGCCAGAGGTGTGGGGGCTGAAAGGACTCACCAGAGACAGAGAGGAGAGCAAAACACGCAGATCGACCAAAATACACTGCTGAGGGGAGCAGCAGGTGAGGCAGGAGCACATGCACCACATGTGCTGCACCATGTGGGAATCTGACTGGCCGGGTATTGAACTCATGCTACAGTGGCTCTGGATAGCTTCACAATGTTGCGCTCAACCCGTTGGGCCACTAGGGAGGCCCTCAATTTTTTTTTTCATTATCTATTTTAAAAAATTGAGATAAAATTCACATTCCATAAAGTTCACATTTTAGACTGTCCTATTCAGTGATTTTGCAACCATTACCACATTCTGATCCCAGAACTTTCCCATCACCCCCCAAAAGAAACCCTGTTCCTTTTTAAGAGGCTGCACCTCTTCCTCTCAATCCTTGGCAATCACTAATCTACTTTATATTTCTTTGAATTTGCCTATTCTAACATTTCAAATAAATGGAATCTACAATATGTGATCTTTTGTGATGGCTACTTTTATTAACAAAAAACACGCCATATTATTATTACTGTTATTCCTATTTCTTCTGACTCAAATAGCAAGAGAATCAAATGACATAATGGATATGGAACCTCTATGTTAAGAAAAAATTGCTCTGGAAATGTAAGGATTGATTTATCCTTTAGTGTATTAACTCTTGTGGAATGGTGAGGTGCCCACAGAAAGTTCCTAGAGGGAAAATAAAACCCTAAAATGTAGCAACACGACAGGACTGAAAATATGTTCTATTATTCAAAAATATATTACCCATTTGAAAATAATGTTCACCTGACTTTTCTTCCAAAGTTTTTGCTTGCTTGGCTAAGTTCTCTTCCCCATGCGACCTGCCACCACTAGTCCAAATTTTGTCTCCCAAAACCTTTCATGTGATACCTAGATGTGGAACATGGAGGCAGAGTTGTGGAGGATCTTAGAAAGAGGCAATCAGTCATTTCCCACAAGGCGGTGGTCCATAGTGCCCTGTGACCCACCCTGAAGGGTTAGTGGAGCCACCAACAGATCTGGAAGCAGATATTAACATTCGATTTCTTGTCTTTTTTTTTTTTTTCAAAGGAAACTGGGTCACATGGAGCCTTGTGAACTAGGGAAAGGTTTTTGTTGTTGCTGTTGTTTTATTTTTTTAAGGATTTATTTATTTATGCATACAAGAGCTGGGGTGTAGACCAGAGGTGTGGGGTGGTGAGAGGATTCACCAGAGACAGAGTGGGGAGCAGAACAAGGAAATTGACTGAAATACACTGCTGAGGGGAGCTGTGGGCAAGGCAGGAGAGGTCTGCTGTGCCATGTAGGAAGGTCCCTTGCCAGGGATCGAACTCATGGTGCAGTGACTGTGGCTAGCTTCATAGTCCTGAGACTTAACCCGTTGCACCACAAGGGAGGCCCAACATTCTGTTTCTCCGTAGTCTGAATTGTGCTGTTCGGTGAGAAGCTACGGGTCAATTTTTATTTCATTTGTGTGGATTGTGACTCATTTCGGAATTTGCCCATTTAAATGTTCCTGCCCAAATGCAGATAAATTAGCATCAATCAAAACTTTCAGGATTATCAGCTCAGACTCTAAATGTAAAACTCTCTTCACATGTAGAATATTACTCTGCCTTGCATTGCTTTCTAGAGGATTTCTTGATCTGTGCTCTCAGGGAGACTCTTCTGAATTTACCATTTAATTTATCTTCCTCATCTCAAAAAACAGGTAACTTGGGCCTCCCCGGTGGCGCAGCGGTTGAGCGCTGCGCTGCGGAGCTGTCGGCAGCGGCGACGCTAGTTCGACGCCCAGCCAGGGAGAATCCCACATGGCGCGGCAGACCTCTCCTGCCTCGCCCGCTGCTCCCCTCAGCAGTGTATTTCTGATCTGCCTGTTCTGCTACCCGCTCCATCTCTGGTGAAACCTCTCACTGCCCCACGCCTCTGGCCTGTACCCCAGCTTGTATGTATAAATAAAAAATCTTAAAAAAAAAAAAAAAAAAGAAAAAACCAGGTAACTTGGCCCAACTGTAAACAGGCCCAACTTGGCCCACCAGATGTTGGAAAGTCTGTAGGGCTGGGCAGGAAATTTAAGCATCTCCTACCAGGAGCAAAAGGAAGTTAGGAAAGATCTTCGAACTGTCTTCTTACTGACCTGTGTGATGCTAGGGGATTTTATCTCCCTGCTTAGTTTTACCTATTTTCTTTTAAAAAAGTTGAAGTGTTTCGAGTAGCAGTAGGATGTAGTAATTAGGAGATCAGACTCTGAAGTCAGACTGCTTCAAAGCCCACGGTCAACTTTACCAAGTATGTGAGCGTGGGCAAGTATCTAATCTCTGTAGCTCAGTTTTCTTAATTTTAAAATGGTGATCATCATAGTAACTACCTAATAGGGATGATGAGATGGTGAAGTTAGTTAATGCAGGTAAAGAATCCAACAGTACCGTAACATAGTAAGCGCTACATAAATGTTTTCTGCTTACATATATATAAGAATAATATAGTAAATATGAGTCCTTTCACACAAATCCTAATGTTATGTCACAGTTGCTTTAGATATTTTGAAAGAAATAAACTATTACAGACACCATTATACACACACGCACACACTCATCTGGGTATCCATCCCCAATTATCTATCTTTCCTTCCCTCCTTCCTGCTTTTCTTTCCTCTTGAGATAATCATTATTCTGAATTTATTATTATTTTTAAAAGTTGATATATATGACTCCATAAAATTGATATATTATTGTTCACATATCTTGAACCTTATAAAAATGGTGTGAATCCTTCTGTCACTGCTTTTTTCATTTTACCTCATGGTTTTAAGATTTACCCAGGTTGCCATATGTAGCTAGCTCAGTAAATCTGATTGCTTTGGGTACATTTCATGACCTTATTACAATTGACTTATCTTCTATTGATAGACATTTAGATTGCTTCCATGTTTTCTCTCTTAGGTATCGTTGCAGTGATCATTCTTTTGTCAGTTACGTGTGTGGGAATTTTCTAGGATCTATATCTAGAAATGGATCTTCTGGGATGTAAGGAAAAGCACCTCTTCAATTTTCTTTTTTTTTTTAAGATTTATTTATTTATGTATACAAGTTGGGTGTAGGCCAGAGGTGTGGGGGGTGAGAGGATTCACCAGAGACAGAGTGGGGAGCAGAACAGGCAGACTGACTGAAATACACTACTGAGGGGAGCAACAGGCAAGACAGGAGAGGTCTGCTATGCCATGTGTGAAGCTCATTGGCCGGGAATCGAATTCATGCTGCAGTGTCTCTGGAGAACTTCATAGTGCTGCAACTTAAACCATTGCACCACTAAGGAGGCCTACCTCTTCAATTTTCATAGACTTTGCCAAATTGTGGCTGTGCTGAGTGATTGCCCAATTTCCACTTTCCTGGTGGAGAGTCTTCTGGCTCCACACACTCACAGTACTCATTAAGCTTCACCTTTCTTCATCTGGCAAAAGGAACTCAGTATCTATGGTTATGTTTCCTAAATGTCTCTTATAATTAAAAGGCCCATTATGTGTTGGGTGTTGGGAATCATGCTAAATGCTTTATAAGCATTCTCTTATTTGGTTATCCTAATGAATGTGGGAGTTAGGTACAAAATACAAGATTTAGAAGGAGTAAATACTTGACATCACATTCTTGGTAGGTGATATGGCTGGGATTTGAACTCAGGTCTTTCATACTTCAAGGTCCCTATGATTGTCCCAGTTCCAAGGTGCATGCACAATCTTTATTAAACAGCACTCAACCAACTCTGGGTGGTGGTGAATTTCTCATAGAATGCCTTCAGAGAATGAACAATCTGAAGAGATAATGGCTGGATATTGTTTTTGTTTTCCATTCAATTTTAAGTGCTATATATTATGAATCATAGACAACTTTAATATAAATCATAGAAGGTTTCCATGTAAATTGAGGGGAAAATGTTACCCACAATCCTATGACTGCACTTGATACAATATCGTCACTGTTTTTTTTTTTTTATTTTTATTTTTTATTTATACATACAAGCTGGGGTACAGGCCAGAGGCGTGGGGCGGTGAGAGGGTTCACCAGAGACGGAGCGGGTAGCAGAACAGGCAGATCAGAAATACACTGCTGAGGGGAGCAGCGGGCGAGGCAGGAGAGGTCTGCCGCGCCATGTGGGATTCTTCCTGGCCGGGCGTCGAACTCGCGTCTCTGCTGTCGACAGCTCCACAGCGCAGCGCTTAACAGCTGCGCCACCGGGGAGGCCCCTCAATATCGTCACTGTTAACCCCCTCATTGTTTCTTAGTGTTTTTTTTTTTAAGGAGGGTTTGCAACTTACAGCTTGAAGTGATTATAAAGACATGGATGAAAATATACGTAAAATGAGTCGTTTCTACATTTACAGTGGTTCAGACATTTATGCTAAGGATTGCACGGATGTTTATTCCTATCTTTCGTAAGTCAAAAGACAATTCAAAGACCATACAAGTTAGTCTTTTAAAGTGAACAAGTCTATCTTTTTAGATGAAGAACTAAATTCTGCAATACTTTTGTGTACAGGAAAGTTACACAGACTCAATGTCAATTTAAACTCTGGTGCTATGTTAACAGGGGAGAAGGTGGGAGCAGGAGAAGGATATAAACAAGGAAAGAGCTAAACAAGGAAATAGCTAAAACAAGGTTGGCTGTAGTTGATAATATTGAAGCTGAACGATACATACATGGCAGTTTATTGTATTTTTCTGTTTACTTTTTTATATGTTTAGATTTTTCCGTAACAAAAGTAAAGCCTAGTTTTGTTTTGTTTTAAAAAGTGTAGCATTATGATTTCACTACAGACCTTTGTACATTTAGATATGGAATAAACTTGTGTTTTTGATGTGAAAATCAAGATTTAATAATACACTTTTTTTTAAAAAAAAGATTTATTTATGTATACGAGAACTGGTGTGTAGTCAGAGGTGTGGGGGCGGGCAGTGAGAGGATTAACCAGAGACAGTGGGGAGCAGAACAGGCGTATCTACTGAAGTACACTGCTGAGGGGAGCAGTGGGCGAAGCAGGAGAGGTCTACTGTGCCATGTGGGAATCTCCCTGGCCGGGAATCGAACTCTTGCTGCAGTGGCTCTGGATAACTTCATAGGCTGAGACTTAACCTGTTGCACCACCAGGGAGGCCCAATATTACTTTCTTTGTAAAACATTTTACAGCTCAGCAAGCATTTCTATATTATTTTCAAAATAAATTTTTATAATAAAATACATAAAATGTTTTGTAATCTTTTCCTCTTGGAACATTGTAGGGTAAATAGAAGTTATCGTGTTTTTCTGTCCTCCCACCATTAGCATCAATGATCGACACCTGTGGTCTTACATGTGTGCCTGATGGCGGCACCTGGCGTAGGTGTGGGCATGTGTAAGTGGGTGCAACTGGGCCTGTAGTCTGAGCATATAAGGGCGGCAGCAGAGGACAGGAAGCGGCAGAGGATCATGCAGCGGAGTGCAGTAGAGACCAGTAAAGAGCCCACAAGAGAATGCCAGAGAGACCACAAAGAGTAAAGATTCACGGGGCTAGGATGACTGCCCACCCTCTGACCCCCAGGCCCTGTACCTGGTTGCCTCACTACAAATGCTGTAGAAAGATCATTAAAAGCCTGAAAAAGCCACTGAAGGCTCCAGGACTCCTCCTTTACCAGTCTGCCCAGATCCACAGAGAACCTGCGCTGCCTCGCTGGCACTTCAATCATGAAGTGCTGTGAACATGTTTCCATGTCAAAGAAGATCAGTCTGCATCTGTTGGATATTGCTATGAAAACTGATTTAACTGACCACCTATTATTAAACATTTAGAGAGTTTCCAATTTTTTCACTGTTAAGAATAACGACAAAATTTTCATATATACTTAACTCATTAAATTACTTCCTTAAGAAACATGATTATGAGTGGGAAATCTGGGTCACAACAGTTAGGATTTTCATTCAGTCTGCTGCTAGTCTCTAAAGGTGGTGTGAATTTACATTCCCAACCCTCCAGTGTCTTTTGTTTGTTTCTTCACAAATCCATAGTTGCTGATCTTGAGGCAGATGTCATTCAAATATGGCAGTGAAAATACAAAGTTTAATTTGTTAACCTATAATCAAGTTAAACTATTGTGCAAACCATCAATAAACAATTAACTGCACTTGTTTAGCTCTCGTGTATGTGAGAATCACCTGGTGATTCCTGGTTCCATCCAGAGGCCCTGACTTAGGTTCTAGTGGTGTGGGGCCCAGGAATGGTCATTTTAATGCAAACTCCCTTCCCCCAAGTGACTGACATACGTAGTTTAGGGAACTACACTCAGAGAAACTCTGACACGCAAGGATAGGCTGTGAGTTTGCTTGTTACGGCCTTGATTAACTCCTGGTCATGTTGAGGTCTGTAAGAAATAGAATATTCACTTATAGTCTTGGCCTGGTCCATATCATATTCTCTATCTCTTTCTCACACACACCTACGCCCACACACATCCACCACACACTTTGGTGGGGAAAACAAACATTTTGCTTTCACAGGTGACTGTGGAGCAGGCCGTTATGGTCAGTTACAGACAAACCTTTGATTTATATTCTCTTCTAAGGCTTTTAGTTTAGAGTTGGTTTTGTTTTCTTTTCCGGACAAGCATCTCCTCTTACATTCCTGACCAGTTGAGAACCTGAAGCTCACTTACTTCTCCCTTTTCTGTAAAAATTGAGGTAGGTCTTTAAAGTAGCCTTGCTTTTTTTTTTTTTTTAAAGATTTATTTATTTATATATACAAGCTGGGGTACAGGCCAGAGGCGTGGGGCAGCGAGAGGGCTCACCAGAGACAGAGTGGGGAGTAGAACAGGCAGATCAGAAATACACTGCTGAGGGGAGCAGCGGGCGAGGCAGGAGAGGTCTGCCGCACCATGTGGGGTTCTCCCCAACTGGGTGTCTTTGAGCTGCTGCATCTCGAGCTGCTGCATCTCAAGCTGCCGACAGCTCCACAGCGCAGCTCTCAACCGCTGTGCCACCAGGGAGGCCCTAAAGTAGCTTTGCTTTAAAGAATGCTGTGGTGGGAGGAGGTTGACTAAGGGCACATAAGGTGAGTCAAATTCTACTGGACCTCTGAGGCCCTTGCCTTGTTATCACATTTGAATAAGTTTTTGGTTTGTTTTTTTTAAGCAATAAAGCAATGAATTTATTGTCTGTTGAGGAGGACAAGAAAAGCTCTTTTGCAACCATCCCACACCAGGTAAGTTCACCTTGGTTCTAATGATCTGAAGAATTTTCGAGCCTTTGGCATCATTTTCACAGGCTTTAATGTAAACAGGGGAAACATGCCAGCAGGAAGACAGCAACTTGAGACTCCTGCAAGCCTCTATACGCTCTTTTCTCTGGACTTTCCCTGTCATTCTCTCCTGTTCTCTTCCTCTTGTAGCCATTGCTAACATACGCCAACCTTATATCCCTGACCTCTAGGCTTAGATGCACACACACCCATGCTCAGGTGTCCATAGTCGGACACGCGTGCCCCACACCCACACGCCCCTCTACATTAGCAAGATCAAGGCCACAGGTGATAGCCACAGAGGCCAATGGCGTAAAAACCTGACCAACTCTATTTACCCTACACTCTCTAAACAGAGAGGAACCCCAAGTGGGTAATCCTGTAGCATTTGAATTGTATCACAGATCTTTGAAATTCAAACTACCTTTGCAGACATTTATCTTTCCAAGAATTGCTTCTCATTGCCCAATTTCAGGAAACAGCTTTTATTTTTCTTCCTGAAAGTCTATTTTTGATGCAGAGACTGCCTTCATGGACCCCTTCAGCTTTGACTTGTGTGGCGGTGTGGCAAGGGCTTCAGATGTGTGCTCTTCACAGGCAGCCCTTTCCCAGATGTCTACATGAAGCCTGCCCTTGTGGACTTCACTATCTAGGGCCCCCCAGAGCAGCATCACACACCTGCACCTAGTGCTGACTTGCATCTCATTTCTTTGGGGTTTAGTCCATGAAGACAATTTATTCAACTGGTAACTAAATCCCTCCTGGTGGGAAAGGACCAGATAAGTGCTTTTCATGCTTTTTTATGAAAACAGAAAATAAAATTAATTCACTGGCAGATATTGTTTTACCACATTTATCTTTTCCACATGCTACATACTGGCATAGCTAGAAAAACCAAAGGGTTAGTTTTAAACAAAAACATTATTGAGGTATGATTTAGTAATACAACAATTCATCCATTTACAGTGTACCAGTTGATGATTTTTTTTTAAAGATTTATTTATGCATACAAGAACTGCGGTGTAGGCTAGAGGTGGGGGGAGGGGTGAGAGGATTCCCCAGAGTGGGGAGCAGAACAGGCAGATCAACATAAGTACACTGCTGAGGGGAGCAGTAGGCGACACAGGAGAGTCTGCAGTGCCATGTGGGAAGCTCCCTGGCTGGGTATTGAACCCATGCTGCAGTGGCTGCTGATAGCTTCATAGTGCTGAGCCTTCACCCCTTGTGCCACCAGGGAGGACCCCAGTTGGTGATTTTTAATAAATCTATACAGCATGTAACCGCTATCCGAATTAACATATCAAACTGTTCTCTCAATGCAACCCGAAAGATCTTCTCATGCCCCTTCCCAGTTAATTCCTCACTATTTCCCCAAGTTCCCCTGTAACCCTAGACCTCATTGGCTGTTTCCAACACTGTAGCTTCATTGTGCCTATTCTACTTCATAAGAGTGAACCTTTGTGTCTGATTCCTCCTCAATAACAGATTCATCCAAGTTGTTGTATATTTCAGTAGGTTGTTCCTTTTGATTGCTGACTAGTATTTCATTGTGTGTATACACACATATACATATATATACATATGTACACACATATGTGTATATATATATCACAATTTGCTTATTCACTTTCTTGTTGATGAACAGTAGGTTATTTCCATTATCTGAATACTGCGTGTAACCCTTTCTAACATTCATGTACAAGAGTTTGTATGGACATACATTTTTATTTCTTTTGAGTAAATAAATAGGAGTGAAATGGTTGGTTTTATAAGTATATACTTAACTTTTAAGAAGTAGGGCAGTTTAAAAAAAATCTCATTTTTAGTTGTCAAGCCCATTCTCATATGTTAAAAACCCCAGCTTTCGGGCCTCCCTGGTGGCGCAGCGGTTGAGCGCTGCGTTGTGGAGCTGTCGGCAGCAGCGATGTGAGTTCGACGCCCAGCCCGGGAGAATCCCACATGGTACGGCAGACCTCTCCTGCCTCGCCTGCTGCTTCCCTCAGCAGTGTATTTCTGATCTGCCTGTTCTGCTCCCCACTCTGTCTCTGGAGAAGCCTCTCGCCATTCCACACCTCTGGCCTGTACCCCAGCTTGTATGTATAAATAAATAAATCTTTAAAAAAAAAAAAAAAAAAAAAAAACCCAGCTTTCTTTCCTTATAGTTAAGTCACAGTCAGAAGGCTGGGACTTAGTCTGATAAGTTTAGTTCCAAGCCTGAATTTTGAAAAGGGGTCATTTAACTTCTCAGAGCTTCAGTTCTGTAATATTTAAATTAGGACTAATAATTTACTAAAACAATTACAAATTGGAAGCAATTTGGATTCATCTATTTACAGTACAATATTTGATGATTACATTTGATGTAACCTTTGATGATTTCAGTATTCAAAGTACATCGATAGACTGGTCAAGCAAAATACTTTCCTAAATTAGAATACTGTGTGCCTATTTAAAATGATGAAATAATCTTTGTTTATTTTAGCATAATCTGAGTGGGAAAAAGCAGACTAGAGAGGCAGGCACAATTTGATTCGATTTGGACAAATTATTCAAAGGGAGATATATGTGAAATATATATTTACTGAAATTTTAACAGTGGTTATTTCTGAACAGGGAAGTTTAGGGTTACTTTCTTTTTTGTAACTTTCTGTATTGCTTAATTTTATTTGCACTAAGCCTGTATATGTCTTTGCAAAATAATAAAGTTATTAAAAAATAAACTAACACAAACTTTTTCCTGAACATGAAATGAGAGAATGAACAGATATGTTAAAAAAAAGGATAATCTGTTATTATGTAACATGTCATTATTAGTAATATATTACCCTAATCGCCTCTGGAAGTATCCTGGAAATTATCAAAGGAACACAATTAGAGGAAGTAATGATGTGTTTCCATAGAAACACAATCAGTCTATGGCCATACTACCCTGAACGTGCCCAATCTCGTCTGATCTCGGAAGCTAAGCAGGGTCGGGCCTGGTTAGTACTTGGATGGGAGAAACACAATCAGACTGAACATGATGAAAAGGTAAACTTAGAACTGTGAGAAATTTGAAGTAAAGAGGCACAGGTTTCTTTGAGCCTTGAGTTTAATTTTCTCAGTATCTGTGTCTCTTTGGACACATAATTTAAACTCTTACTCTGCATTTCCTTATCCACAAAATTTGATGTATGATAACCTTAATCTCATTTTGTTGTGAAGATTAAATGAGCCAAAGAACTTAAAGTGATAGGCAGTTGGCACATTGTAGGGGCTCATTATGTATTTGTTCCCCTTTGCCTCCTTACCTCTACCTGAGCTGCAGACAGTAGAATACTTTACACATTGTGACCCAACTGGGAAAAAGAGTGATTATAAAAAAACAAGAGGGATTGTGAGTCTTTTGATTTTTTTTGTTTTTACACAAGTAAGAGGTATGAAGTTGGTGTTTACTTCAAAGTGTTTAGGCTTTGGTAAACTAAACAGGTCAAAAAGTGAAGAATGGACTACTTCTAGATGGAACTAGTTCAAGGGACATAAGCATGTGAGATATAGACAATCAGATTTTCTTCTGCATTGTCCCTTTCGTTAAAGTAGAATAAAAGAAGATCCAAGTATAATAAAAAGAGATCCAGGACATCAGATATTCTGTTCAGATGAAAAGATAGTACAACAGATTGATGTTTCTTGTTTTTGCATCTGTTGAGTAGGTAATAGGATAGAGGAACTGGAAAAACCTTAAATGTGGGAGTTTTAGTTCTTTTTCCATCATACTTAACATGTATATGAAAGTGAAGTACTACTATTCACTGCAACAGCCTGCTCTTCAACCTCATTCCTTCACTTTCCACAGAAAATGTCCCCTGTCCTAAATACACCTTTGATTTGGTTTCCTTTTTCTGGTATCATTTCCAGGCATTTTTCTGTGATCAGAACAGAAAATGCAGACATGAAGGAGGTCTTGTAACTGTTGAAAACTCTCAAATACATGCAAAAGAGTGAGGCTGGACCTTTATCTTACTTCAAATACAAAAATTAACTCAAAATGATCAAAGACCTAAAAGCAGAACACAAACTATAAAACTTCTAGAAGAAAATATAGAGAAAAATCTTTATGACACTGAAGTTGGCAATGATTTCTTGGCTATGACAACAAAGATACAGGCAACAAAAGAAAAAATACGCAAGTGGAACTATCTCAAATTTAAAATCTTTGTGTATCCAAGGACACAATCAACAGAATGAACAGGTCATCTGTGGAATGGGAGGAAATAAGGGATTAATATCCAAATATTAAGGAACTCATTAAACTCAACAATAAAATATCAAGTGACTCAATTTAAAAATGGACGAGGGACTTAAATAGACATTTCTCCCAAGATGGTATACAAATGGCCCACAAGCATATGAAAAAATACTCAACTCTACTAATCATCAGATAAATGTAAATTAAAACCACAATTAGATATCACCTCATATCTGCTAGAAAGGCTGCTATAAAAAAACAAGACAACAGAAACAGCCGGTGTTGGTTAGGACATGGAGAAATCGAAACCCTTGTGCACTGTTGGTGGGATTGTGAAATGGTACAACAATATGGGAATGGGAAATGGGAAACAACATGATGGTTTCTCAAATATTAAAAATAGAATTACCATGTGATCCAGATATATCAGCTCTGGGTATATATGCAAAAGAATTAAAAGCAGGTTATTGAGATATTTGCATACTCATGCTCATAGAGGACTATTCACAGTAGTCAAGAGGTGGAAAGAACCCAAAAGTCCATCAACAGATGAACACATTAACAAATATGGTATATACATACAATGGAATATGATTCAACCCTGCAAAAGAAGGAAATTTTCACACATGCTACAACATAGGTGAATCTTTTTTTTATTTGTTTGTTTGCATAAAAGGACTGGGGTGTAGGCGAGAGGTGTGGGGGGTGAGAGGATTCAACAGAGACAGAGTGGGGAGCAGAATAGGCAGACTGACTGAAATACACTGCTGAGGGGAGAGAGCAGCGGTCAAGACAGGGAAGGTCTGCTGTGCCATGTGGGTTAGCTCCCTGGCCAGGCATGGATCTCAGGCCTTAGTAGTGATAGCTCTGAAACTTAACCCCTACGCCACAAGGGAGGCCCCATAAGTGAATCTTAAGAACATTATGCTGAGTGAAATAAACCAATCACAAAAAGACAAACATTGTATGATTCCACTTATATGAGGTATCTAAAGTAGTTAAATTCATAGAAACAGAAGTAGAATGATAGTTGTTAGGAGCTAGGCAGAGGGGGAAATAGGGAGTTGTTTTTTTTTTTTTTTTTTTAAAGATTTTTTATTTATACATACAAGTTGGGGTACAGACCAGAGGTGTGGGGCGGCGAGAGGGTTCACCAGAGACAGAGTGGGGAGCAGAACAGGCAGATCAGAAATACACTGCTGAGGGGAGCAGCGGGCAAGGCAGGAGAGGTCTGCCGCACCATGTGGGATTCTCCCTGGCCGGGCGTCGAACTCGCGTCGCCGCTGCCG
>PVIJ01017447.1:6268-29461 GCA_004024925.1 Scalopus aquaticus | reverse complement strand
CCATAGCAAGATGGATCAAAAAACAGAACCCAACCTTCTGCTGTCTACAAGAAACACACTTAATTGCGGAAGATAAACAGAGATTAATAGTTAAAGGATGGAAAACAATCCTACAAGCAAATGGACCAAGAAAGAAGGCAGGAACAGCTATACTTATATCAGATAAAATAGACTTCAAACTTAAAAAGGTAAAAAAAAACAGAGCTGGTCACTACATCATGATAAAGGGGACAATAAAACAGGAGGATATAACAATCATCAACATATACTCCCCAAATGAAGGAGCGCCAAAATATATCAGACAATTATTATCATCCCTGAAAACAGACATTAAAGAAAATACATACATAGTAGGAGACTTCAACACCCCACTTTCTCTACTGGACAGGTCAAGAAGACAAAAAGTAACCAAGGACATTAAAGCTCTAAATAAGGATCTGTTGCTAAATTTAACTCACAAAAGAGATGATGAATAACCAGTATATTCAGAGCATGGTGTATGTCCTATGGAGGATTTAAAAACACTTTCTTAAATATAAAGGGATCTGTGCAAATAAGTAAATGGAATCATAAGTTACTATAGACACCATCCCACACAGGCTTCTTGATTTTTCATGTGCCCTTTTGAAGTGGTTGCAGAACATTGAATACTTGTTACTGAATTTCTATGTATGGAATCTGGATTATGGTAGGTTAAGGGTGAGATTTTAATGCATATGGAAAATTCACAGAAATTACTTCCTATTGAAAATCTAAAAATAGTTTTAAAAAATATTTTGTAAATCTGGAGAAGCAGAACAGTTGAGGTCTAATAAAACCTTTCTGGTCGGCAGACACATTTGCTGCTATTATAACACTTTGCTTAAGGAACAGGAGAATGGAGGAGGAATGCAAACACATACACAGCTGTTTGACTTTTCTGCTCAGCTTTCTGGATTCTTTAAGATGTATCACTTTTAGATTGTAATAATCTCACTGGAGGCAAGGAATGAAGTGAACAAGATGCAGCATCAAAATTCTCTTAAGTTTCTCAGGACTTCTCTTATTTACTTCTATAAAATAGAAATAATAATTTTGCCCCCTCCCCCCTTTTTGTGGCTTAAAACTAGCAGTATCAGGGAAAATGTAGATACATACAGAACAGTGACTGGTATTTTGAGAAAGAACTCAATGTCAGGATCATTATTGAGAACAATATCATGGATCTAGAATGTGTGAACCCATTAGTCTCTCCCTTGTAATTTTGAGGACATAAAATGAAACCGTCTCCATTGAGGTAAATAGTTAAGTTTTTGGAAGGAAAAGGTATTCTACCATGTGGATAAAATAATATTTACAGTATTATAAGAACGATGACAGTTACAGGGAGAGTCAGATTAATGTTATAGGTTCCTCAAGGCTTCTTAAAGCCTGTTAGATTTCTGAGGGATAGGAGTGGAAGCAGGACTATGAATTGATAAGACAGACAAGTGTGACCCCTGGCAGTTTGGTAATGCTCCTTCCTGTGTTGTAGAACAGTGTCCCTGAGTAACACCAAGCCTCTGAGTGCTGCTGTGATGTCTTCCTGTATTTGAATCCACTTGAACATTTTAGGACTATAATTAGGGATAGAACTGGAAGTTGAGATCAGGGTATAATCGGGGAGGAAGCTATTAATGGACTTTGAAGTAAGATAAATGGATAAGTAGCTTCTTTCTTCCTCCTTGGTATAGAGTACCTGTATGAGATGACAGGGAACACTTGTTTATGACCCTGTCATAGTCAGAAAGTGGCTTAGAGGAACTTGAATTTAGCAGTACCTACTAAGTTACCCCAAAGAGATTTTGGGATCACTTTTGTTATATAAATTACTTTATAGCTAATATTTGATAAATGCTTTATGCATGTGTAGCATTATTTAGCATGTTATGGAGGATTTATATTAACATGTTTATAGTTTGGGAGAGTAGGAAGAGAATGTTTTCATGAAACAGAGAACTAGGTAAAACAATAACATCTAGAATGTTTGCTGTATCTTATAGGGTTTATGGAAAAATGAAGAGGTTATTGCTATGGGCTGTATGGATGTAAGGAGGCACGACTGCACTGACAGTATTTGAACCGAATCTTAGATAAGGGAGAAAGGCAGTAGCGATATTATGATGTGTGTAACATAGTACCAACTGCAGCCTCAAATGTCTGTATATTTTTCTGAAGAACTAAAAATGTTCAACTGGGTCAACAAATAGAACACCTTTGTTAAAGCCATAAAACTGATTTCTAATATTTTCTGTTACAAGCATGTATTTGAGCATCTCTTGAAATAAACAGCTCCTTTCCCTTCACCTCAGGGATAAAAAAAATAGCTTTAAGTATTCTATCCATTTGAATTTGATATATGATATAGCTATAAATATAACAATGCCTGACTTGTTAAATAACCTAATTTTCAAAGATTTCATTTCCAGTGGCCTAGGAGGGAAAATGTAATAAATACATTCCTTTTTCTAACCTTAGTTTTCCTATTTTACTTAATTTTCCAATTTCTTGAATAAATGTGATTCCACCTTTCTTCCATATGGACTCTAAGCAAGGTTCATCCTTTCCTCTCCAGCTAAATAAAGTCCTATTTTTGTAACATTACTCTTAGCTACTTGGAAAGCTTCAGTCATCATTATATCTTTCTTGAATCAGAAATTGGCTGCCTCTCCTCCAGTGACCTTGAAAATGTCCAAAATTCTATGTAGTTTAAAAATTTAGAATCAGGGCCTCCCTGGTGCCTATTGGTTAAGTCTCAGTGCTATCAATGCAGTGGCCTGATTTCAATCCCAGACCACAAAGCTAATCCACATGGCTCTGCAGACCTTTCCTGTCTCGCATGCTCTGCTCCCCACTCTGTCTCTGGTGAACCCTCTCACCGCCCCACCTCTCTGTACCTTAGTTCTTCTACACAAAAATTAATAAAAATCTTAAAAAAATTTTAGAATCAAGTCTAGCCATTTTCTACTGGGATGCATAGTAAAAATGGGAAAGAAAAAAAAATTTTTAAAGACATTTGCCAGTTGGAGCTTCAAAGAGATTGAGTTTGGAAGGCCTTTAATTGTGCACCGAAAGGTTATTGCAGAAGATAACATAAGGGAGATGTCATAAAGAAGAAAGTTTGAAGCTTCACATAGAAAACTGTGTGAAGAAACAGGCATTCTGCCAATTAACTGGGTGCTTGAAGTAGTTTGGAGTAAAAGAAACATTTGCAAATTTCAAAGACTTGATTAACTTATTTCATAGGGAAATTGGGGAAAAGGAAACCAACTTCAAGTTACTTTAGTTGTAAAGACTACTTACAGTTAATTAATATTTAATGAAAATATTGATTATAAAGTCAATATTGTAAAATCAGAAGAATTGTTCTAATAACTTGTTAAACCATTGAAATAATGTTTCAGGTACATTTGGGCGAAAATGAATTATGATCATAGAAGTTCAGTCTGAGCTATTGACTATCTCAGCAGTCATTGCACAGTGTGAGTATGAATGTATAGGAGGGATAGCCAATGAAACCAGTAAATGGGTGGTGCCTGACATTGGGTCTTCTCTATTAAGGAACATGGTATAATTGTGGTAGTATAACCAAATAAGAATAAAGGAAAATGTGATTATATAAAGATGTATAAGAAAATATTAAATGCCTGTCTTTCCATAAATTTAATTTGTTCTCATGTTACATTTCTTAAGTTTTATTACTACTGTATTTATTTTGTTTGGGACAAAATGTCTTTTCACTCAAAAAAAAAAAAGAGGGGATTGCATTCTTTATCAAAAGAAATTTTTGCTTTGTGTGCAGGTACTTTGAGGATATGTGGTCCTACTGTCTTCTGGCTTCCACATTTGCTACTGAGAAGTCAGCTATTTAGAGTTAACTAACTCTGTGGGAGTTTATACTCTTAACTGTAGCTTCTTTGAGGATAACATGACTACCTTGCTGTTTGCCTCCTTTAAAGACACTGTGTTTGATTTGCTTATGCTCGATTTCACCATTCTCTGTTTAGGAGTGAAGTTCTTTATCTTCATACTGATAATTGGTTTGGGTTTCACTAGGCTTCTTGAATCTGTAGATTGGTGTCTTGTATTAATTCTGGAACATTCTCAGCTGCAATTGCTTATAAACTTCTACCTGTTCTTTCTCTTCTCTGAGATTCCCAGCAGATGTTTTAGTCCTTCACGTCTCATTCTCATACGCATGTTTTTATTTTTAGTATTCTATTGTTTCTCTGTTTTTCTCTGTTCAATTTTGTCTATTCTGCTGCCATTGGATTTTAATTTTGGTTATTGTAATTTCTCACTTTTGTTATTTTGAAGATCTGCTGTCTTTTTATGGATTCCTGTTCCTCACAGATACTTTAAAATATGATGTTCTCTAAATGTTGTAGGTTACTTTTAACCCATGTCTGATAATTTTAGGATTTTAAATCTGTATAGTATATTCCTGCTATTGTGCTTGTTTCTTGTGCTGCCTCATTTATGCTGACTTATGCTAGAGTGATGTTTAGAGGAGCATTTAGAAAGAGGTTGAGCTTGTGTGTGGCAGACTTGGTTAGCAGAGGACAAACACAGTATTTTGGAATAGGTTCAGCAGAGGGAATATAGATGTCAGTAAGGTAAGTAGATGAGAGTCAGAGCTGAAATGAATGAGAATGATCATAGGAGCAATGTCCATATTCAGAGGGATCGATATAATTTGGGCACAGACAGAGGGATCGATATAATTTGGGCACAGACAGGGTAACAATGAGAGAGGTAGTGGAAATAATCAAAAAGTTCATTGAGATTTGTGGTATAAAGTTGTTCCATTTCTGATTCCAGGTGTCCACCAGGCTTTTGCTTCCTGGTTGAAACAGAATAGTACAGATACTGTATTGTCATCCATTTTTCTACCACCACTTCCTTTTCTAAGGTTTGATACTTTTATATTTAGCCCACTGTCTTTTAGTAATATACTTTTACATTTAGTCTCAAGAATAGAACTAAATTTTATTCATTTTTAGTTTTATATATATTTTACATCATTCTCCCTTTTTGTACAATGTATGCTTTCTCCTCTCTGGTCTAGTTCCCATAAAATTCCTACATGCACCATCACCAGAGTCCCTTGTGCTCTTCCTAGATCTAAATTTTTAAATTAAAATTTCTTAATATTGCTGTGTAGATATGCAGTATTTATGTCATAATGTTTTATTTACTCATTTTTATGTATTGGTATATTGTGGCGTTTTTCTAGACATCAGTGACGGAGTGACTTGGTCTATAAATTGGTCACCTTTTAAGTGTTGCTCCTTAATTAAAGAGTGGGGTATATGTGGGTGTGGACAGAGAGGGAGAAAAAGGGAGAGATTGATTGATTCAAATCAGTTAATCAGAAGCAACCTGCTTCCATCTTCTATGCCTCATGTGGCTGCTAAGTTTCTGGCCTTTGGTGTGGCATCAATCTATTCTAAGTAAATCTTAATATTTTATGCTGTAAATCTATAAATGCTTCCTGGCTGGCCTGCATAGTGCTTGTCTGTAAGCCTCAGTCAAAGTCACTGCCCTAGTGGTGCCATTGGCGACCTCAAAAAATTCTACAATTGTTTGTACAAATAATCACTATGTTGTCTTCTCTCCCTGCATAATAGTGTGTGTTCCTGTCCCTTTATTCTGACCATCTCTAATGTGTAAGCACGGCCAACACCAGGTCAGATGACACTGTGACTCTTAACTGGCAGCTTTGAGGATTTTTTTTCTCCCTCTACTCTGGTATTCTGGATTGTGCTTTGTCCACTTCTGCTCTTTCTGGGCCTGCTGGACATTTGACCCTCATGGAGCTTTTGCTCTCTTTGTGCTACATGCTGAAAACTATGTTGAAAATTTCAATGTTAGTGGAGTTATTTTTCATAAGCTTTTCCTTTGGTGGCATAATATAGTTATCTTACAATGTAGCATCTTATTCTTGTTTGTATCATCTGCTAGAGCTCTACCTGGCTCATAGAAGGTCCTGAGACATGTTTAGTGAATGGTGCGGCATGCGGTTGGATGGGATGGAATTGGTATCTAATGTGTCTGATCTTATTGTAAGGTTCTAACATGTATTTGATGCTACCATATCTAGTTCAGGAATTATTGCTGTTTTCATTTATTTAGAAGATTTTAAAAAAAGATTTATTTATGCATACAAGCTGGAGTGTAAGCCAGAAGTGTGGGATGGTAAGAGGGTTCACCAGAGACAGAGTGGGGAGCAGAACAGGCAGATGGACCGAAATACACTGCTGAGGGGAGCAGCGGGCAAGGCAGGAGAGGTCTGCAGCACCATGTGGGAATCTCCCAACCAGGTGTCAAACTCACCACAGTTGCCAACAGCTCCACAGTGCTGCGCTTAACTGTTGCACCACCAGGGAGGCCCTATTTAGAAGATTTTTAAGAAGAACCTTTGTATATGTTACCCATTAAAAAATGTTTTCTTGTAGAAGAGAAGAAATATGCTTGATATAAGTAATATTTTGTCTTTTTAGTGTAAATTTTAGTATATTTCAAATGTGTCTGAGCTATTTTTTAAATAAAGCACTAACAAAGTTACCAGACAATTGATTTTTACATTGATCAGCTTGGCAGAGTTCTTGAGACATCAACATACTAATTAGAATGTCAGGATGTTAAATTATTATTTGTTTTCTAACTTTCATATTGTCATTACTATTGCTAATGAACATAGGTTCTATATTGGTAGTAAACAGAATCTATATTTATGATGTATAAAGGTCAATTTTTTCCCAAATGCAGTGTTTTTAGATGATGATAAATGACAAAGAATTTGTAAGTGAAGTATCATACCATCTATTAATTTTGGTTAATTTGTACAGTGTCACGGTGGTGACTATTTCCTTTTTTATTTTCTGTTTCCCAAGTACTAACAGTTTAATTTTTTTTCATTTTTCCTGTAATATTGGCTCTCTTTTGTACATTTAAATGAAGAAATCATGTGGTAAGGATTAGATTGTAAATAGAAAATATTTTTGAAACTGACTTATTTTTTTGGTTGGTAAGTGTTTACAAATATTTCTAAACATAAAGCAGTCCTAAAACTTATTATCACTACTTAAAGCCAAAGCCTCACCCTAAAACTTAATAACCTTTTTATTCATTTTATTATATCTTAGAATTTTGAGGATCAGGGATGCAGTCTGGATTTAGCAGCAGTGTTTTGGGGCACATGTGTCAGATGGGGTTACTTGGTTGTCAACTCATCTAAGATGTCTTGTGCAGCTTTCCTCAGATGCCTGGTGCTGAAGAGGACTTCTAGAACACTGGACTGTGTTGGGTTCCTTTCTATATGATCCTGCAAAGGAGAAGGGCTTTTTTTTTTTTTTTTCAAATGATCTGGGCCTCCGGAACAGTAAGGCAGAAGCTGTCATTGCTCACAAAGATTAGGTCTGGAACTGGCACGGCATCTGTTGTGCCCTACTCTGTTGGTCAAAGCAGTCTTAGGCCAACCCAGATTGAGGGGAAGGCAAATAGCTCTCAGCTTTCAGTGGGAGGAACTGTCAAAGAATTTTCAGTCTTTTTTCTTTTAAAGATTTATTTATTTATGCATACAAGCTGGGGTGCAGGCCAGAGGTGTGGGGTGGAGAGAGGATTCACCAGAGACAGAGTGGGGAACAGAACAGGCAGATCGACAGAAATACACTGCTGAGGGGAGCAGTGGGCGAGGCAGGAGAGGTCTGCTGCGCCATAGGGGAATCTCCCTGGCTGGGTATCAAACTCGTGCTGCGGGTGCCGACAGCTCCACAGCGCTGCACTTAACATGTTGCTCCACCAGGGAGTTCCCTAATTTCCAGTCATCTTTAATCCCCAGAGTAGGATTAATAAGTAAGTCACAGTGCATTGGGGAAACAAGGCGACCTTTATGGATCATAACTATAGATTCTATTTACTACCAACATAGAACCTATGTTTGCTAGAAATAGTAATAACAATATTAAAATTACAATCCACACATTGTAAATGTCAATATAATTACTTCATTGTTATATATTGGGTGTTTTAAATAGTCTTCCTATTAATAATTGGCTAAATTATAGTTTTAATGTGTTTGTAATTAACATGTCTTTTGACATGCTAGTGGGAGTGTTTCATTTTAAGAAAAACTAATACTTGAAATCTTTTATTTACATTTATTTTTTAATTTTTTCATTTTTTAAAAGATTTATTTATTTATGCATACAAATTGGGGTATAGGCCAGAGGTGTGGGGTGGTGAGAGGATTCACTAGAGACAGAGTGGGGAGCAGAACAGGCAGATGAATGGAAATACACTGCTGAGGGGAGCAGCAAGCAAAGCAGGAGAGGTCTGCTGTGCCATGTGGGAATCTCCCTGGCCAGTATGGAACTCTTGCTACAGTGGCTCTGGATAGCTTCGTAGTGCTGCACTTAACCCGTTGCGCCACCAGGGAGGCCCTATTTACATTTATTGATGCCTCTTTCTTCAAAGGATTCAAGGTATCCTGCAGAAATGACAGATATGTATAGAAGTAAAATACAGTTAGTGGGTAATGAGGGTCAAGAACATCTTGTGGCTGAAGTTCCAGTCCTAGGAATCCTTCTCTATCCCCTTCATTTGTTATCATTCCATTTGTGCAACCTTTAAAATAAATATCCCAAATTTGTCTAGTTGTGTTTTTTTTCACCAGTGCTTTCAGTCCACTGTCATCTTTTCCTTACACTAATGTGGAATATAAAATAACTGAATTGTCAGATAAAAAGAAATTAAAAAGCTAACCTTTGACAGCTGACTACAAAACTGAGACACCAAGGGGAGAATGTGTGGAGGAGGGGAAAGAAGAGGGGGTCGTAATGATGTGTGGTAGTGGAATATGGTTGAGTTGGTGGTAGGTACTCTATGGTGGTAATACCTGAATGAGATGCCCCAATGTTATTTAAGTAAAAATTAATTAATTAAAAAAGTAGGTCTCTTTGTTCCATTCTAGTTCCTCTACAGTTCCTTCCTGATTTTGCATGAACATGTAGTATTTCATTTATTTTTATTTTTTTAAAGATTTATTTATTTTTTTATTTATGCATATAAGAACTGGGGTATAGACCAGAGGTGTGGAGGGGTGAGAGGATTCACCAGAGACAGAGTGGAGAGCAGAACAGGCAGATCAGAAATACACTGCTGAGGGGAGCAGCGGGCGAGGCAGGAGAGGTCTGCTGAGCCATGTGGGTTAGCTCCCTGGCCAGGAATTGAACTCAGGCCAAAGTGGCCTGTGATAGCTTGATAATGCTGAGACTTAACCCCTGTGCCACCAGGGAGGCCCCAACATGTAGTATTTTAAAATGCACCGTATAGATTAGATCTTGACTTCCTCTCCTTAAAGGTCTGTTTAATGCACTGTTCTAAATACAGAAGTTGGAGGGCCCTCCTAACCTCTCTGACTACTTCTGCCACCTCTCTTTGCTTACCACTGCTCTCCATCAACCTTCTTTCTGTTCCTCCAACCTGCCAGCCTTTTTCCTCTGTAGGAAAAAGACCTTTTAGGACCTTTGCACTAGCTGTTGCCTTTGGTTGGAATACTCTTGCCATAGACTTTACATGGCTGACTCTTTTTCATTCAGTTTTCCATTTCAATAGCACATCTTCAGAGAGACTAATAGACTACACAATCTGAAAGTATAAGTCTATCCATAGTATTTCTCTTTGTTTTATTATCAGCACTGGTTGCTACCTAATCATTTCATGTTTATTGTCTTTGTCACCACATTGATATGTAAGTTTCTTGAGAACAGTTGTTTATAGCTGGACCCCATCTGCTGGATATAGTGCCTAGCACGTAGTAGGTCCTCAGTGTTTTAGAAAGAAAAAATGAGTTTTACATAAAAAAAATCAAATGCTATTTGATAAATTAATGCTAATATTTCCAGGACATGATAAGTTTATTTTAGAAAGGGGGATCTTTCCCTTCTGATGTGATCAGAATCACTAATGGACCTTTGAGCCTAGACCTCTGGAGGTCTAGGTGGTGCCAGGAATCTGTAATTTATAAAAACTCCACTGAAAATCTGATGTGTATCCTTAATTAAGACCAGGGCCTGAGAGAGAGAACTGTGGATTTAAGAAGAAAACTTATGGCTAAACTATTAGTAAACATGATTGAAAATAGTTGAGTAGACGCGTATAGTATAACTCTCTGGAAAGCCTTATTATAACTTTACTTTAGAAGCCTGGTGTAATAGACTAGTGGTCCCAAAGTGGTATGCCAAAGATGATCACTTGGGAGTGTGGAATGGAAATAAATAATACAATATATTTTAAATTTCATTTCATTGTTTGTTTTTGGTGGAGAGGCATGTTTTAAGTATATAATATATAGTAATACATGAGTGCAAGTTACAAGTAAGTGTAATATATTGGAGGTATGTGCTCAAAATATTGATGAAAATGTGTGTCTTAAGAGGATGGAGATCACACTACCAGTCATAGTAGGTTATACAGTGGTAGCAAATAATCCTCACCCCCTGTGACTACTAAAAAGATTTGTTTCTAGCTCATGCTCTGTGTCTCCTGTGCACCAGCTGCAACCCTGCTCTGTTTCATTTTGCTGCTGTGACTCAGGCTGGTTGAGCAGCTTTCTATGGATCTTCACCAGTTGTTATGGCAGAGGGAGGGGGGAACTGCATAAAGCATGTGCGGTGAAGCCTTTACTTGGGAGTGCAGATGTCACTTAAATTTCACTGGCAAAAGCAAGTCACTTGAGTCCAGCAAGTGGGGCATGTACATCCCTCTGTGCATCGACTCTGCATGGGGTGGCAGCCTACACAGACAAATTACCTGTCTGTTTACTGTAGTTGGAACAGACAGCTTCTACCTGTCTTTTTTACTGTGTGGAAGGTTTCCCTTTCCAGAACTCTTTTTTAATCTTCTTTCAGAATTGCTGGCAGAGTGAAAGCACTCTCCCAGTTCCCAGTTTGATAAAGAATATATATATATATATATATATATATATATATATATATATATATATATATATATGTATATATATATAAATACACCCAAGAGACTAAATTCTTAATTCTATTTATAAGGCAGCATGCAAGGTGCTATAATTATAAAATAGAGAAATGAAATTTAGTCTAAACTATTGTAGTCCAATGTGAGTTTGCTTGACAAAATCCATGGTATGTGGTATACATACCAATTGAGGTGGTCAGGTACTGACTATTTGGTGGGTGGGTATGGATAATAGGGACTGAGGTGTGGGGAATAGAATAGGAGTAGTGGAAAGAGAGAACATCAAAGCTCAAATATTCAGGGTCTTTGCTGATTGAAAACTAATCAGATTGAAGGTTGGGCATATCTGGAATAGTAATAAGTCACTCAGGAAATGTGACTCCATTTAGAACAGTTTGTTGATAAACCCTTTTCAAGAAATATTTATTTTGTGAAGGGTAGTATACCTTGTTTGTAAGATGTTGCAGTGGTAACCTAGCTTGCTTTAATTGTTTCTTCAAATACCCCTAAAGACCAGTTTTAGGTTATTTTAACTAATAAAATGTCAAGTTTATAGAAACCAGTTTAGTTGCAGAAAACATCTTTATTTCTGAAAAACAGAAGGTAATAAAAATATACACTACCGACAGTGATAATAAATATCATTTATTAAGGGCATGCTATTTTTTTATGCCTTTTGTAAACATTCTCCATACTTATTTTGACTAAAGCTGTATGAAATAGGGATTTTCATCTTACTGATGAAGATCTTAACTGAGGTGTGTAGAGGTTAATTAACTTCTTTAAGATTTGAACTCAAGTTTCTACAATTAAAAAAAAGATACACTTCTGCTCCATTAATCTGCTTTTATCACTGTTCCACTACACCTATTTTATTCTCTTACATGAGATTTTTATTAGAAGCAGAATGCCATTTAATCTTGTTCTTTAGAGGATGAATATTTTTAAGGCATACAGTAGGTAATCTCATTAAGGGAACCTATGAAAATGGAATAATAGCCATATTTTTCCAAGCTTTAGACAGAAGGCAGAATACTCAAGATTATTTTAGAAATTTGAAGCAATGAAGTCAACAGCTGTTTTCAAAAAGTTTCAACAACACCCTCCATTTTTCAGTGATAATTGTCTTACTTTGGTCATAACTAAATTTCGGTTGTAATTAAATAGATCAATGAGGATTTAGGTTATGTGTGGCAGATGGATGAACTTTTTTTAACTTCGCCCTGGAAAAGCTGAGTGTTTACTGAAAGGCTGAAATGCTGGGAATGGCATGAATTTTAGATAGAACGAGCATGATTTGGAATGTACTTGGCTACTTTGGGTGAATGGTTAGAAACACTGAATTTCTTGTAATTTTATTATTTCTAATATAAGCAAAACTAGACAATTTTTGTGTGTGTACATTTCTTGGGGGTAGTGTGTTTCAGTGAAAGAAAAATCTTACTACATTCTTTTTAATAACTACTCGTTCTATTTAAGGTCTTGAGGTTTTTTTTTTTTTTGAATTATTACTGTTCTAAGACAAGACTGTTTGATTGAGTGAAATCTCTTATAAGTAAAGACCTTCTGTTGTGTGACAGTTGAACTGATTTTTGCTGCTTCTCTCTCCTGATATTTTACTGGGCAAGCAGTTAGTTGTTTATAAACACCTTAAGTATTGTTAATACAAATACTTGAATTGAGTTTACAGAAAGTGATAATATATTACCCTAGGAGATGTATTAGTGATACTTACATAGTGCTGGGATATCTATTTAGTTAGAACCCAAAATATTATCAGGAAAACATCTGCACGTTCAAAGATACTTATTTCTCTGTTGTTGTGGGTTAACACATTTGCTCTCTAGGACAGTTTTGTCAGATTCATTCAGAAATATTTGGGCAAAAATATACACAATCAATTATGACTTCCCTTATTAATGGTGTATAGAACAGACATGTATATGAACATTTTTAAGTTCAAATAAATAAGTGTTCATTGAACGAGTTTGAAGTATATTTCTATTTTATATTCATATTTTTATATTTGCAGTTAGAGATTCACTTAAAAACACGAAAGACCATCATGAACCTGTTAAGAGTTCTTGTTTTCCTTTCACCATGTCCCTGATTAGTTTCTTATCTTATCAATTGCTACTTGAGAATTATGGTTTGACTCTAAAATTGGTCTAAAACACAGCTATATATCCTCTCAAATATTCTCTGCATTGTGTATCTATCTGGTTGTATTTTGAGTTTCAAAGGATTTCTCATATGGAATGCAAAGTAAAAGGTAGTCAATTAAGTAGAGAAGTTATTGTCACTGGAGATATATGTAAACAAAGCAATTACTAAAGCAGAATAATCTGGTGTTAGCTCTTACAGAAATATTTGCTAAACACTCTAGGGTGAGTGTTGATTATATGTAATTTATTCTGTGACACCCTTTAAAATTTTTGTATGTAGGATTTTTCATGCAATCTAGTTATATATCATTTTTAGTTTCTGTGTTTTTATCTGGGTCATTACCAGAAAGAGATGAGGTGATGAGCTGATGTCATCCTTTTTCATTAATTTTGATGCTACATGTTTGTTCAACTTATTTTGCAAGGTAATACATTTTGTTTATTTGTAGACTGCATGGGCTTGTGGACTTTAATGTCAAACTTTAGTTGGAAATCCTATTTGATTGCTATTCCAGTTGGCTGTAATACTAGTATCAGTTCCTGCAATTGTTGGTAGGATTAAGTGAGGTAAATGAAATGGTTGACATATTAACTAGCAGATGGTTTGCATGGCCCTCAACCTTCGCTGATTTTTGAATAATCTGCAGGTTGATGCACCTAAACCACCTGTTTTGTATTTCAACTTTCACCCACAATTGTAGCAAACATTTCCAGCAAACACAGTGGTGAGATAGCTGTCATCTGGCCAGTGATTCTGTGTCTTTATGGTACTTATTGTCTGTGCAGTTACTTAACCATTTTGTAGCGCTTTTTCTGACTGTATTCTTTGAAAATGGGCCACAGGAAGGAAGGGAAGGGGTAATGGCGGGTTAAGCGGACAGTGCTTTGGGCCCAGCCCTTTGGACCCAGTGTCCTTTGAAGCAAGATTTTTGTTCCCAAAAAATGCATTTGCAAATTAGTTTTCCTTTGAAATTTTTAAAGTGAAAATGGGCTTTTAAAAAAATTATTTTTATTTGTTTATGCATACAAGAGCTGGGGTGTAGGCCAGAGGAGCACTGGGTGAGAGGATTCCCCAGAGACAGAGTGGGGAGCAGGACAGGTGAATTGACTGAAGTACACTGCTGAGGGGAGCAGCTGGTGAAACAGGAGAGGTCTGCTGTGCTATGTGGGTCAGCTCCCTGGCCAGGGATGGAACTCTTGTCACAGAGGCTGCTTTTAGCTTGAGAGTGCTGAGACTTTAACCCCTGTGCTGCTAGGGACACCCTCCTTTGAAGTTTTACCTTCCATAGAAACACATAAAAATGTTTAACTAGTACCAGGAATAAGAAACAAAAGTCTTAAGATAAGCTCGATAAATATGGACAAATGTGGAAGTCATTAGACATGCCTAAAGTGGTGAAATTTTTAGTGTTATTGACTTGAGTTAATAGTATCTTTAATTTTAGAGTAAAAGAGCAAAATTAAAAGGATATGCAAGGAAACAATGATTAATTAGAAATTGAAATAAAACATATCATTTATAGTAACAGCTAGAACATGAACTATCTAAAGTTAAATTTAATAAAATGTGTATAAGTTTAAAGAGGAGAATGAAAGTTATCTGCAATCTCTTTACCTGAAGCTAGACAGTTATATTTGGTGTAGACTTTTTCCCACATGTAAACTTGTTACTGAAGCACATATTTAGAATCTCCTTAAGATTTAATTTGCCTTCACCTAATCGTATCTGATGGATATCTTTCTGTGACAATAATCATAAATCTCTGTAATTTTAAGAATTTTGACTGTGCAGTATTTCTTTATGTATTATATCACACAATTCATTTATTCCTCTTTCACTTTTTCAATCTTTTTTAAAACCAGTAATGTACATAAAACAAAAATACACAGTTTAATGAAATTCCTGCTCTGCTGGAAGACAGCACCATGCTAACAGAGACACACAAATACATCTATCTCAAAAACAAAACAAAACAAAAAACAGCTTAGTAGATTATTGTTAAAGGAATATTCATTTGTCACCCTGGTGAGATATAAAGCATTACTCTTACTCTTGAAACTTCTGTGCCCTTTTCAACCAATCTTTTCCTTTATCTACCAGAGAAAACCAGTCTCACCTTTTTTGCTTGGTTGATCATATGACTATGCACTTGGAATAGAATTCAGACTTTATTGCCCTAAACAATATACTTTTCATTGTTAAAACAAACTTTTATGTAAATGGAATAATTGTGTGTGTTCTATTTTGTGCCTGGATTATTTTGCTTACTGTACTTTTAAGATTATGCAGTGTGAAATAGTAATATTTTGTTGTTGCTTAGCCATGTTCTACAGTATACATATACCACATTTATTTATTTATTCCACTTTTTGGTGGTTATTCATAATGTTGTTCTGTGGTTCTATAGGTAGTGCTTGTTTCATTTTCCTTGTATGTGTTTCTCTAGGGCATTTATCTGAGCACTGAGAACATTCCCATCACTTGGATCTTGTTAGAAATGCCAATTCTTGGGATTCATTCCAGAGAAATGCCAATTCTTAGGATTCATTCCAGATGGTCTAAATCATAAACTTTAGGGGAGGGGCCCAGTATATTGTGTTTTGACAGGCCTTTCAGGAGATTCTCTTGAATGGGGCATTTGAAGTCCATTGTACTAGGGGAGTGGCCAGTGAAAATATTACTCATAGCCAAATTCTGGCCGCTGCCTGTTTTTGCATAGCCTGTGAACTTGGATTGATTTTTACATTTTTTAACAACTGACAAAGAAATTACGTTTCCTGATACAGGAAAATTATGTGAAATTACATTTCATAGTCAAAAGTCAAGGTTTCTTTTTTTTTTCTTTTAAATATTTATTTATGCGCAGAAGAACTGGGGTGTAGGCCAGAGATGCAGGGCGTGAAAGGATTCACCAGAGACAGAGTGGGGAACAGAACAGGTGGATCTACTGCAGTATACCACTAAGGGGAACAGCAGGTGAGACAGGAGAGGTCTGCTACGTGCCATGTGGGTGATAGAACTCATGCTGCAGCAATGATAGCACTGAGGTTTAACCCATATGCCACCAGGGAGGCCCCCCAAAATGAAATTTATTTTAACTCACTGTGTCCATTTGTTTACATAAGGTTGTTTTCTTTCTTGCTGTAGTGCAAACTGTGTACTTAGGACTGAGGCCTCACAAGGCTTAAAATAGTAACTATTTGGCCTTTTGTAGAAAAACTTCTTTTCTCCAGTGTACATTTTGGGAGTAAAATTGTGAGGTTATGGGGTGTATTTACCTTCAACTCGTGAGCTATTGCAAACTTTCTGATGTGTTGGCAGTTCTACCAGTTTACACTCCTATCAGTAGGCTATGAGAGTTCCCATTATTTTGTTTTCTCATCTGTATTGTCCAAATGAATTTTATTTGTCCCGTTGGGTGGATAGTATTATCTTCATTTGTTATTTTGTCTCAAAATTGTGATGTGAACACTTTCAAGGATGCAAAAAGCTGCAGTAATCTTACAGTGTGTATCCTAATATACTCATCACATAGATTGTACAGTTCACATATTTCTTATGGCATTTATTTTATTACATATTATCCATTCCTTTATCTCTCAGCAGTTCATTTCAGAGTAAGTTACAGAAATCAGTGTACTTCTCACTAATTTATAGAGCATGCATGGCATTTACTACAGTTCAGTGTGTGTTAGTAAATACTTGCTTTTATTTCAGGTAACATTTACATGCAAGAAAATAAACAATCTTAAGGGCTTAAGGGTACCATTCTTGAGTTTTGACAGATGCATAACTTGTGCAAATCAAAGTTCTCTCAGGATACAGATCATTAGTATCACCCTAGAATGTTTTCTCAGGCTCCATCACAGTAAATACCTGTCCCCACCCTCCAAGAAGCAACCACTCTTTTTTTTTTTTTAAAGATTTATTTATTTATGCCTACACGAACTGGAGTATAGGCCAGAGGTGTGGGGTCATGAGAGGATTCACCAGAGACACAGTGGGGAGCAGAACAGGTGGATCTACTGAAGTACATTGCTGAGGGGAGCAGCGGGTGAGACAGGAGAGATCTGCTGCGCCATGTGGGAGTCTTCCTGTCTGGGGATGGAACTCATGTTGCAGTGACTGAGGATAGCTTCATAGTGCTGAGACTTAAGCTGTTGCACCACCAGGGAGGCCCTAGGTTTTAAAATTTTTGATGAAAGTGTAGAATCTTCACTAGAACAGTAGAGTATTTTATTAAAACTAAATGAAGACTTTAAATATTTTTTGCGGTCTGAAATGTTTCCTTTTAGATAAGCGATGAAGAGAAGGCTCTCCGAGAATGGGAGATTATTAATTCATCACCCTGTTTAACTGGGACAAAGTTGGAGTTGGAATCAGTTTATAAGGTATGCAAACTTTTATTTTTTTCTTTGTATTTTGTTTAAATTGTATTATTTTTTACTGAGTTAACTTTATTTTATAACACTGTATGATTTAGAGGTATATGATTTAGATGTACATTTCCACACCACACTCACTACCAAAGAACCCATTGTCTTCCACTGTAGTCCATTTCCAAACTTCTAAATACTGTGTAAAGAGAGCACATTGAGCTTTATGTACGTATTTAATGAACTCATTTATATAGCCTCTTCTTTTCCTACAAAGATTTCATGTACACCCCACGGGCTGTTTTCCTATAGACTTTATTCTAACCCGCCTTCAGCTCTGCCCCTCACTCAGGCCATTTTCCTAAAAGAACACTCTCTTCCTTCCTTCTTTGGGACCACTGACCCTCCTTGAAACCCTTCTTCTCCACACCCTGACATTGTACTTGGACATTTATTCCACATGGACTCTCATTCCACTTGGACTCTGACACTGTATGCTGCTTGCTTTCCCTTGGCAAACCCTTCTTTAACCTGCTCCGTTCCCAGCATCTTGCCCTGGGCCCCTGGTTTCCCCCTCTCCTCAGCACAGATCCCTACTGTGCTTGAATCTGTTGAATGGTTATGAAATTGAATAATTCTGGAAGGGTAAGAGAGGAAATCTAAAATTCATTTTAAAATTTAAGGCTGAGGCACCATGATTTCCTCTAAAATGAATGTACTGATAATTGTTGGTGAGCGTCAGCAGTTTAAAATGCAATTGCTCCCCAATCTGGCAATCCAGCTTCCTATATGCACCAGTTAGGCCATCATTCATTCAGCCATCAAGCTTAAAGTGTGGCAATCAATATTTTCCACCCCCCAACTCCCCCATTTTCCAGTACTCTGCCTTCACATCAGCTTTTGCTTCTGCTTGAGCCTTTTATTTATACTGTGACCATTCTAAAAAGCTAGAATCATGGATTATTAGAGCTGAAGAACCCTTTAAGGTCATTTAAACCTCCTCTTCTTCCCCTTCCCTGGTTTTATAAATTTGGGAGCTGAGGCTTAGAAGCATTCATTAAATGTACCAAAGTCAAATTCTAGGCAGTAACAGAGCTTAACTAGAACTCCCATTCCCAAACTTGTGTTCCTCTTGTGCATGCCTGGATTATCCAAATAAACGCCCTTCCTGCCACCCCTGATATCACCTGTGTGGTTCTGTGTCACACGTATTTCTCCCTTTGGAGCTGTGTTTGAGTTTCCATGTGTTCCTGACTTGTTTTCTCCACTAAGTGATGAACTCCTTCAGGACAAGGACTGTGGTGATGTAGAAATCTGTAAATTAATCAAAAAGCTACCTGTTAAACACAATCTGATTATTATGTAGTGTCACTGGATATATAGAAAGATTATAGAGGTATAAATTTCACCTTTCCCTGGAGTGTGAGCAGTTAGGCAATTTGGGGATTATTTTTTCACCAATTTTTTGAATCACATTTTTTAAAAAGAGTAAGGATGATTTTCACAGTTTGCTAGTATATTCTGCTCATCTTAAAAAAATAGAAGTAAAGTACAGTTAGGTTTTTTAAAAAAATATTTACTGGCAAATTCTTATTTTAACAGTGAAACTGGATGTTTATTTTCATTTTTAGTGTTGAGATTAGCTTTTCCAATATATTTTTCTAGAGAAAGAATGGAAACATAGATGAGGAAATTTGGAATTACTTTTTTTTTTTTGCTGGTAATTTTCACACTGAACATATTGTGTACTAATTAGAATTCTACATGATGCAGAATAAAATGTGGAATATGTCATGAGGAGAATGCAAGGGCTTGAGGTAAAAGTTGGAAATCCTAAGGAGTACAGTTTGTATATTCATGAATTAAGAATAAAAAGAAAGCATCCTAACTTGACTTATTAGTTTTTGAAACATCTACTCTATAACAAGCACATTTTGACTGCCAGTCTTTCTTAATGCTAATTATTTAGTTTTAAGTCGTGTAAATTAATATATTTTTGTGTGATGCTGGGATTAATGAATTTTCATAGGAAGAGTTTTGTTTAGATAGGTACTCTAGAAGACTGAGGATGATTTTTTTTTATGATAGGAACTCATTGATTTTTCCTGTTGCACTCTGAATTCAGATCCCTTTTGCTGATGCTTTGGATTTATTCCGAGGAAGGAAAGTCTACCTGGAAGATGGTTTTGCCTATGTACCACTTAGGGACATTGTGGCAATCGTCCTGAATGAATTTAGAGCCAAACTCTCCAAGGCTTTAGCAGTAAGTATTTCATTTTATGTGTACACATTCCCATTTTCAGTTGTATACCTTTATTCTGTATTTGATAAGTTAATTTGTATGATTATATCCAGATTGTTTATACTGTTGTATTGGTAATGCTAGAATTCCTTGGCTTTTATTTGTTACTATCCATAGTTACCTTCCTTGTTTTTTCTTTCTTCTAGTAATACTAATGGTGAGCTGATTAACATTTTGTGGTTACTTCAAGGTTGTGTAGTTTTTCCTTGAAGATAGATGTCAAATAAGGCCCTTGACAATAAGTGCAGTCTGCAGTGGATATAACTCCTAGATTTCTGTTCTAACTTGGTATTTTCTGTCAGAAAAGGGCAGTGTAGAAGAAAGTCTTTATACTTAAGTACTAACAGCAGTGATATGCTAGTGTTACAGTCCCCTGCTGGGTGAAATTGGAGGTAGCGGTATTGAGTAAATAACATTATAAGTGCCTTTTAAGAGATTTGTTGAAAATGTGACACTAGTGATACCATCTTAAAAATACATATATTTTGCAGTGTTGTTGTCTTTAATCGAGTTGGTTTTTATATTTTTTTTAGTACTTACTGCAGGAGAGAATTTTGAAGTTGTGCGATGTTCTTTTTTTTAAGCTACTAGTTACAATATAAACATAGACCAACCTTTTCTTTTGCGTTAAAAATTGTAGTATTTTCTGGTAAAAATAATTTTATTGCTGTCTGTTATTAGATATGTATAATTCAACTATGCCAGAATTTGCAAAGACTAAAATATTGACTGGTTTTACTAAATAAAGCAATTTATGAAAACAACTGCTAATAAGTGTTTAATAACTATTAATAGTCTTTCTCCCTACTCCTCTTCTGTATGTTTTTTAAATCCTTGGTCAAGTTAGTTTCCTTACTGTCCGTTACTTACCCTGGACTGTGGTATCCTTACAGATAATGATATCATCTGTTACTTCTGTGAGCTCTGTGATAGACAATAACGTTTGTCTACTGGTTGTCCATTTTACTTCTTTTTTTGGTTTTGCTCACCTTGTCTTTTCTCCATTTTAGACAGCACCTTGTGTGAAACATAGATTTTTCAGGGCATTGGACATCCCTAGTTCTCATTCACTAATTGCACTAATTGCCAAGAGTCTCCCCCATTCCCATGACAACCAGAAATGTTACCCGCATTCAGAAAGTTTCTGAAGTGGTTGTACCATCCTTGGAACAGATCATTGTGGTTTACTTCTTTCCAAATTACTGATCTGTGCATGTGACACAGTGTAATTCTGGCTTAAAAATATGAAAAGATGTTTGGGGGTTCTGAAAAGAGCTTTCTTGCTGATAAAAATGTGTGTGTGTATATATATATATATATATATATATATATATATATATATATATATATGCTATTTGATTTATGTTCCTAATAATATAGCTGAGTTCTATAAATTTTAGAATTTTTTTCTACTTTCTGAGCAGGAAATGGGGAATATAAGTAGACTGAAATTAATAATAAAACTCTGAGTTCCTAAGTTTGTAGTGAATTAATTTTTCCAGCATACTGAACTTAATTTTTTTTGTACCTTATTGCTAAGGACATAGCATGTAAATTTTGAATTCCTATCTCCTTCTCTCCCTCCTGCTCATTCTTTCCCCCCACTAACATGCTTAAAAAATTTTCTTTTTGAATTTTGAAGTCACAATCTTATAGAAATGTTGCTAGTAGTAAACATAAACTTTTACACTAACTTATTAGGGGAATAAGGCCCAGCATGGTTGGGTCTCATTACCCTCGATAATTTAGTGTGTAATTCTATGGGCAAATCAACTGTCAAAATATGGTCACAATCAACTGTCAAAATATGGAAATTAGCACCAAATACCTAACCGCCATCTAGTCCTTAGACCCTTTCAGATTTCAACAGTTGTCTCAATCATGTCCTTTATTTCAAAAGGATCCAGATCTAAATCCATATTTAGACATACCACTTTAGTCTCTTTCAGTCTGGAATAATTTCTTAGTCTTTCTTTGACTTTTGTGTCTTTTGAAGATTATAAAATATTTTGTAGAATGTCTCTCAATTTGAGTTTGTTTGATATTTCTGCATGTTTATATTCAAGTTATATTTCTTAAGCAGGAATATTACAGAAGTGATGGTGTATTCTTTTCATTGCATCCTATTGTATGCCATATGATTTTTGTTCATCCCAATTCTGATAAGCTTTATCAATTTATTTACCTGTTCTTTTGTTATGGGCATTTGTGTGTTTTTTCTTTTTCTTTTGGTTATAGCTAATATTGTTCCTCTGAACATTCTAGAATATCTTTTGGCAAACAAATATCTGTTGGTTATGTACCTAGGAATGGAATTGTAGGAATGGAATTGTAGGGGATACATAAGTATTTTTTCCTGGAGGGAGTTATATATATATATATATATATATATATATATATATATATATATATATATATATATATCTTTTACATCATTGTGTAGTTCCTTATAAAATTTCCACCACCAGTTCACCCGTGAACTATCACCATAGTCCCTTGTGCTCTTTCCTCTCCCTATTTTGATCCCTTTTTCTCCCCCTCCCTTTATGTTTTGAATTCGTGAACTCAGGCTGACTTTATAAAGAACTTGTCGTGATTACTGGTGGGTTTTGTGGCGTTCTGGCCTGTCTTTGAGAAGATGTCCAGAGTCCTTTACCTTATCAGGCAGGAGAATGGATGGGTGTATTTCACAGGAATTTGTCTTAGAAGGGAGCTGAAGGAACCGGAGAAGTTTCTTTAAGAGTTATGGTGAAGGAGAAATATACACCTATTGTGGAGGTTTCTTTATTAACACCTTTTTTGGTGAGGAAGATTTTGACCTTGGCGTGTGTCATTGTATATTTTGAGCCTTAATAATGGAAATAGGCCTATGGAAATTATTAGGCCATAAAACAAGGATTAACGCTTTGCGCTCCGAACCATTCTGGACATTGGCTACCAGCTACTTGACACTACTTTGCGGTGGAAACGTGCATTTACAGGCCCTCGTATTATTTAGTATAATCTTGGAACCAAGTAGCGTATTATAATGATATTGGACTTATATGAATTGGGTGACATCGACGAATGTATATTTGCAAAAAACCCAATATTTTATTGTTTATAATTTTGTACAGTATGATAAGTTTTGTAACACTCCCCAATATGTATTGCAGGCTGATTAGTGCACGTTCTCGTCCGACACAAAACCCGCTGACATTTCTTGTATATATCTTAGTAATTTTACGATATTTTGATTTAATTTCTTGTGCCATTTCAAGATAAAACTTCAGGGAAACATGCATGTCTCAAAAAGTTGCGTTGAAATAACTCAATTCCCCGTAATCACTAATAAAC
>PVIJ01017446.1:0-29362 GCA_004024925.1 Scalopus aquaticus | reverse complement strand
ATAATCAAGGAAATGCAAATCAAAACCACTATGAGATACCACCTCACACCTGTGAGGATGGCACACATTAAAAATGCAGGCAATAACAAATGCTGGAAAGGATGTGGAGAAAAAGGAACTCTTCTACACTGCTGGTGGGAATGTGAACTGGTCCAACCACTATGGAAGGCTGTATGGCGATTCCTCAGACTGCTAAATAGGGAGCTTCCATACGACCCAGCAATCCCACTTTTGGGAATTTACCCAAAGGATACAAAAACACTAATCCAAAAGGATACATGCACCCGTATGTTCATTGCAGCACTGTTCACAATAGCAAAGGTATGGAAGCAACCCAGATGTCCAAAAATAGATGATTGGATCAAGAAGGTGTGGTACATATACACAGTGGAATACTATTCAGCATGGAAAGAAGATAAACACATGCAATTTGCAGCGACATGGATGGAATTAGAGGGGATCATACTCAGTGAAATAAGCCAGACAGAAAGAGAAAAATATCGAATGGTTTCACTTATAACAGGACTATAGGGAGGCCGGGTGGCAATGAGACAATCAGTGGGGGGGGAGGGGGGGAGGAAGGAGTCGGAGGGAGGGAAGGGAAAGGGCACAAAATGGAATAGAAAAGAACACAAGGGACCATGGAGATGGATCACGGGTGAATTGGTGGTGGGCTGCCCAAGGGGAATGCAAAATGTAAAAGACATAAATAACAATAAAAATATATATTATAAAAAAAAAATATGGAGGCCACAGCAAAACCTACTTCATGATCTTCTAACACTACTCATTACACGAACGCAAATACAGCAGTTTGAACAGGGTGAGCACAGAGCTGATGCTCCATAATGTGGATTCCAATCAAGCCATCTCTGCACATGTTTATGCTCAGGTAGGTTTCAGGTACACTCAGGTAGCTTTAGTTGGGGGTGAATTTTGTAGGAACACTTCATTCAATGGACAGGAAAGAATCTAATGATACTGCAAACATAAAATCTGTTAATTGATAATTGTTGACATTTACCAGGTAAGTAGGAATACCTTTAAGGATGTATTTATTTCTGAACATGTATCTTTCTAAATTATTTAAATTAAGCTTGGAATGCTGCTAATGTATTTCATCAAACATAGGCTACTTTTAACTCTGTATAGTACATCAAATATTTATATTAATTGTATACCTGATGAACATTTGCTTAATCAAATTTTTCATTTATTTCCCAGCTTTACTAATGTAATCAACAGCTTGAACATTTGAAAGTGGGTAAAAGAGATTAAACTATGTAGGATAACCCTGAGGTCTTGGTAGAGAGATTAAAGAGATCACATAAGTGATATACAAATCTGTAGCCAGGAAGATAGAAATATAGCATTGAAGAAATAGAAGAAAAATTGGAAAGAACGATAAAGGAGAAATATACTTGGATAAGCCCAACCTAAATAGTAAGCATAGATGGCCAACAGCCTACAGTAATATGGAAAAGCAGAGCGTGGCCTTTGCTTGTTTCAGTCATAGCCCTGTATATGTCTCGTTCCCTCTGATGAAACATTCAGTTAATATTCATTTTCTAGTTCCTAGGCCTTTCAGTGACCAACAACAATGACAGGGACAGATTTTTTAATAAATAATTAATTTGTACCTTCCAAGGTAATATTAAGATTTTGCTCTCTAAGGAATCCCAGCATCAGAGAAAGGAAGTTCCTGTGACAGTGATGTGGCAGCTTCGGGAACATCAAGTCCTGGACTCAGGGATCAAAACCAACCTCCCTGGAGAAAATGGAGTCAGTAGGTTGCAGATGTGCTGGGTTTTGTGGAAAAGAGCTTTATAGCTCAGGCAGAAAATGGAGGGAGCACAGAATCAGTGACAGCTAAAGATTGATAAACAAGTCATAGAAAAAAATGGAGAAATTACTAAAACTCCAGGGGGAAATAACTGGGAGTAGAAGAAAGGAAATGCAATCACATTACACAACTCAGCTCAGCTGGGAGTAATATTTACATGGATATAATAATGTAAACACAATGTTGACTTAACACAACATTAGGATATGACTACATTGTATTTGGAGACTTGAAGAGGGAGACAGAGAATGAGAAGGACAGAGAAAAAAAGAAAACCTATTTGTCCTTAGCCTGGGTTAGGAAAAGTGGGTTAAAAACAAACACTAAATTCTCTTAGTAGAAAATCAAAAGGTAGCAGTGTAGTTAGATTAGATGTGGAGGTAAATGTTCAAAAGGAAATCTAAAAGAGTTGATAATCGTTAACCTCAGAGGTAAGAATTGGATTTGAAATATTACTTGATTTTAAAACTGTATACCTATTTTACTCTGGCCACTACTAAATATAAAAGGGTTTAATCTTTGGACTCACTGGATCTTGATTCTGAAATAAAAAATAACATGGCTGGTAGTGTTTATAATAAAATAGAACAAAATGTATAAATTAAATGTGTTAATATTGTACAAACAACCACTTGGCTCCACTGAATGGCTTATGTGATATTCATAAAGTTAAGGTCACCAGACTTGTCCCAAATTAGTCAACCCCTGCCAGAATTAAGACAAAAAAAGATTGTGGCATGATTATAATGCAGTCATTTTTAACTAAGGACAAATGCGATATTCGCACTTTAAGAAAATGGCACTTAGTCGTATAACTTGACAGAATTGTTGTGTCATGTTTATTTTTCCAAAGGATCCCTTAAGCTCTTGCCATTCTTGACAACTTTGACTCACTGGGACAGCCTGTGAGATGTGCCCTCCCGACCCTGGCTCTCCCCCAGGCTCTCTCATCTGTAACCAAGTGGCACAATCTCTGAAGCTTTCCTGACCAGATAACATGGACCAGGTCCTTAAAGGCTGCAGGCTACTGAGATCTGTGCAACATACCTCCTTCTGCTCTCACCGCCTTTAGGGGGCATGAGAAAGCAATAAAAACCTGCTTTTACTTTTCTCATTTCTTGTGTGCTCTTATGGTAGAAGAAAAAGAACTTTTATTCAGTTAAAGCATGACAACCAGACTACAATGCCAGTGTTCAGGATCAAAAGGTCAGTCTGCCTGGGATGAAAGAATCCTAGCCAGGAACTCTTCATTGTTCCAGGACCCAAGTGGCAAGAAATTTAATGAATGTAAGCCTGATAGAACATTAAGGTATGATATGGGTTTTGAAAACCAGGGGAAAAAATGCAGAGTATAAGAAAAAAGTCAGTCATGAATCAGGAGCATATATTGGGGGTTGCACCCCAATAGCTATTCTACACCCTCAATAGCTGTTCCAGGGAAGGATCTGGTTGGGCAAACCAATCCCAAAAATCCCAACCTCTTTATCAAAGGTAATTTTTATTCTAGATCAACCAACTAGGTGTTTGTTTGTTTTTTTAATTTACTCTCTCTTGAGGCTTCCTTGACAAGGAAGATATTTAAATGGCAAGATATTTAAAATGCACACTGGATGGAATATATTCAGAGAGTAAAAAAGCAAATGAAATCTTGCCATTTGTAGCAATATGGATGTAACTTGAGGTGGTAATGCTAAGCAAAATGTCAGAAAATGAACTACAAATACCAGATGATTTCACTCACCCGTGGAATATAAAGAAACAAAGCAATGATCAAACAAAACAAAACAACTCTAGACTCTGACAATAAAATGGTGATCCCATAGGGGAAGGGAGAGGGACAGGGTGGAATGTGTAAAGGGGTTCAATTTGACAGTGGAAAATGATACTAGAACTTTGATGGGAGTGTAGTGTGGTATATGTATTTATCAAGGTATGAAGCTATATTCTTAAAATTTATACAGTATTTTCAACCAATGATACATCAGTTTTTTTAAAAAAATAAATAAAGCAATATTCTATACATATGCAATGTGGAAGGATCCCCATCTAGTTAATCAACACATCCAACATATACCTTTGTATATGTATATGAGAATACTTAAGTTCTACTCTCTCAGCAAATTTTAATTATACAATACAGTGTTATCAATTATAGTCTCCATAATTTACATTAAAACCTCAAGGTTTATTCATCTTATAGCTGAAACTGTGCCCTTTTACCCTCCCTGTTCACTTACAATCTGTACCTACCACTTTGCTACTCTGTTTCTATGAGTTTGACATATTTGGTTAGATTCTATATATAATGATACCATACAGTATTTTTTCACTATTTTATTTCACATAGCGTAATTCCTCAAGACCCATCTATATTCTCACAAGTGACAGGATCTCCTTCTTTCCCCTGACTGAATAATATTCCATTGTGCAGAAAGTACTACAGAAGGTCCTCAGATAACATTGTTCAACAGTCATGTCATCATAATGCTGATGAGAAAGAACCCCAGCTGTCATTGAATAAAATATTATGTGAGGATCTAGCTTCATAATACATCCTTTGATTTAAAGTCAGTTTCCAAGAAGCTATAGAAACATTCAGTGAGGACTTATTGTAGCTCTATACCACATCGTCTTTCACCCACTGATGGATACTTAGGTTACTTTCACATCTTGGTTATTGTCAACAGGTACTTCTTTATTGTAAACAAAAGATTTTGCTTTGGGACAGTTCGGTCTACACAGTACTTAGCAATTTTGCTCAGTTCATTACAGAAAATGACTCTTCTGGCTGCCATCTTGGGACCGTGAGGGATCAGGAAGCTAACCAAGGAAAGCAAAGTGTAGAGAAGCACAAAGAAAGAAAGTAGAACCCTCAATAGACCATGTTTGACACCTGCCTCACCTCTGGACTTTTTGGTAATGTGAGCCGCTTCTGTTGTTGAGACCAGCTGCGGTCCCATTTTCTCTTACAACCGAATGCTTCTAACTAAAACAGTACCTGCATGAACTGCATCCATGAAGAAGTCAAAGGGTGACAGAGTTTTGGGCATCAGGACAAAGGATTGAATCCATGTGAAATAATTCCATATAGAGTAAAGATGAAAATAAGAGAAAAATAATAGTGCTGGAAAATAGAAGATAATTGTTAATTACAGTTTAGGGACAGCACTTGTAAAGGGGAACATTTCATCCAAATGGGACTGCAAAGAAGAAAACAGTCACTGTCCTTAAATTGAAATCCCATCCCATGTCTACAGATTATTGTTTTCTGTGATAGTTACATAATATTCTGTTAACTTGTTTATCTCTTTTTATGGCATGCTTTTTCTAGGAGCTTTAGAGGAAACTAATAAGGACAATAAGGAGATGAAGAGATGGCAATTTAATTAAGAAAATTAAAGTGTATATTTTTATACACATTCTGGATATGGCAAAATCTTATATTTCCAACGGACATTTTTAAAATGAAAGCTTGAATTTCCTTATAAAATAATACAACACAAATTGCTACTGTAGGCTACTGGGCAAAAAGCCCCGCTCCAGTCTTCTTCTTTCTGCCCAGATAGAAGTTTGGTCAGTTCTTGGATTGGACCTTTGTACAGTTTTTTCTCCCTCACCTAACACCACTAGGATTCCATTTACTGGCACAGATTAAATTATGCTTTGGTAAGAGAACTCTTGTGTATGAAGATAACACCTACACTGATTATTTCTAATTTACAAACAATTTAATACAAAATTATCCATTTCCTCTTATTGGATTTCTGATTTAATGACCACATAAAGAAGATAGCTGTTAAAGTCACACAAAGGCAAATGTATAGAACTCACTAAATAGTAAATATTTATGAAAAACAAATACCAGTTCTAGGGAGAAGAGACCTGACAGGAACTTATGGCATGTGAAAAGCTGGAGGAATGACTACATCACATTATGGCGAAGATGTTCTCTTTTTTCTTCTCATTTTAGAGCTCACAAATCAAGCTGCATCATACAATTGGCCAGGCTACTGTTAATCATGTAGCTCTGATTACCTGCACAAGTATGAACCTCACAGAGATGTTCGTATCACTGTCACTGAGGAAGTTATGTGAATGTTTGGTCCTTCATTTGTTGGATTTTTTTTTTAATTATTTATTTATGCATACAAGATGGGGTACAGGCCAGAGGCGCAGGGCGGCAAGAGGGTTCACCAGAGACAGAGTGGGGTGCAAAACAGGCAGATCGACAGAAATACACTGCTGAGGGGAGCAGCAGGTGAGGCAGGAAAGGCCTGCTGCGCCATGTGGGAATCCCCCTGGCCAGGGGGTAGAACTCGCATCGTTGCTGCCAACAGCTCCACAGCACAGCGCTTAGCTGCTGCGCCACGTGTTGCATTTAAATACCACTTAAAACATCTTCCTGGTTGAGTTTGTTTGTTATGTCTATCATAACAAAATATCATAGATTGAGTGGCTTAAACAACAGTTATTTATTTTCTGAAAGTTCTAGAGACGGAGAGTCCAAGATCAAGGCTCCAACAGGGCTGGTTCTCTTGTCTTAGAGGCAGCCATCTTTTCACTTTATCCCCACAAAGCTTTCTTTGTGCACTGGCACACCTGGAGTCCAAATTTTTTTCTTCTTATGACACTGGTCAGGTTGGCTTAGGGCATACCTTAAAGACCTCACTTAACTGTATCCATCTCCTTAAAAGTCTTCTCTCCAATTATAATCATATTCTGAGGGCTTGGGAGTTGGGGTTTCAGCATGAATTTGGGGGACACAATTCAACTCCTAACACTGGCTGCAGTCTGAAAACCTTCAGTGGACCCCTATGGTAAGACCATGAAAGTTTCACCCTCAAGGCTTGCACTCGTGGGGAAAATCTAAGACACGAGAGTAAAGCATCCTGAGAATGAAGCTTCACAATACTTTGATGGCAGGCAGGGCAATAATTTCTGCCAAAATGAAAGTAAATGTTTAAGTGTTTTTCATTTAAATGTTAAAAATTAACATTTGAAGATGCTACAGCTTTATGCTCTTCTTTGTCAGTTTCTCTTTCTAAGTGATAAACTAATGGATCACCTACGACCAGTGGCATTTGTGCCTGTTTCATTAATCTATTCCTCTCAATGCCAAGATGACCCTCATTTAACCTCTGATGCTGGAGGCTGGGTGTGGAAACAACATATCCTCTCCCCAGATGACATTCTCCTGCCTCACAGGGAGACTGGAAGGTGTGAAGAGAGGAGAGAGCATTTATTTTCTGTTTCCAGTTTCTGTCAGCATTGCTCAGATAACATAAGACTAGTGGAGCTACAACATCCAGATTCTTTTGACAATTCTAGAAATAGTCATAGAACAGGCTTCTAAAGACATGAGCAGTCATGCCCACATTGGGCACATTTTGGCCCCCTCAGAGGTTCAACACAAGTCACAGAGCATCGAACACCAGGCTTGGTGAATCTAGCCCTTTTTATTCTCTATGGTAGTTGCTAACTACAGTTACCATAACAAGGCAAACTTAGCATGTACTTTTTGCGTTTTTAGCCTATCAGCATTGATATAACTCCTAATTAATTTGCCTGTATTTGAAATCCTGGTATGGTTCATCTTACTGTATATGGACCCTGATTAATAAAATGTCTTAAATTATATGCAATAAATTACCTGGATAATATTTAAGCACATCTAAATTATCTGCTTATCTTTACATATAGGATTTCCATAAACCCTCTTATATATTGATTTTATTTCAATTATCTACTTCAATTTGAAGCTTTAGAGTTTATTTTCTGTACATCCTTTTTAGTCTTTACAGTTGCATAACATTTTAATTGACTTTATATTGGTATTATAGCTTCTAATCCCCTCATGCACTGAAAACTTTATCTATAAAATGTAACCATATAAAAAGGCAGGTTTATGGAGATTCACCAAGGCTGAACTATACCTATTTTTTGTAACTTTCAATTGAGGATAAGTCTTGATAGTAATAGAAGAAATAATTTTGAAAATGTTTATGACAAGATAATTCATATAAACTGTGCTGGATAAATTTAAATGTCAGTAAGGATAAGAGGGCTTCCTAGATTTCATATTGCTCTGTCAGAAAGTCTAAACGCATGAATATTGGCCTTTGCTCACCAGAAATCTTTATATTTCATGTCCAATACAACAAAATGGAATAGAAAAGAACACAGGGGACCATGGAGATGGATCACGGGTGAATTGGTGGTGGGCTACCCAAGGGGAATACAAAATGTAAAAGACATAAATAAAATAAAAATATATATTAAAAAAAATACAAGCATTGCCACTATAGATCTGTGACCTTAGATAAGCAGCTCTAAAGCTCTGACCTCAGCTGTCTTATCTGAAAAAACAAAGGGTTGGCTATAAGCAGTAATAACAAACCCTTTAAACATTAAACACACATTGTCTCACTCTTCTCTTATCAACCTCATATTTAAACTGTTCTTCCACCAACAACACTGCGCTTAAGTTTGGATTTGCCCATATTTTTCAAGCACAGGTATAAGTAACTTTTAGTGGAATGTTTGGTTTTTCATCTCTATTTTTTAATTCATTTTAATTCACAAAAATTTTAACATTACTCAATGGTCTCTGTGATTATGTTCCTGAACTTCTATCCATGTTCTAGGTTTGGAAACACCAGTCCCCAATAAAGTGTATCTGCCTCTGTAGTTTAAACTCTACTTTCAGAGGAATCCACATTGTATGTCAAAGAAACATCTCCTTGGCCAGAATCTCCATCCAAATACACTTAACAGGAAACAAAGTAGAGTGGAAACAAAGAGATATGATTCTGTTTCCTTCAGGATCACTCTGTGATAACTCCTACAGAAAGCAAGGTCATCTGAGGATGTTAAGAAAAAGGGAGCTTTATCCACTGTGTGTGGGAATGTAAACTGATGCAGCCACCATGAAAATCAGTATGGAGTTTCCTCAAAAAATTAAAAATAGAATTATATGATCCAGTAATACCATTTCTGGGTATTTACCCAAAGAATAAGAAAACACAAACTCTAAAAGACACAGGTACTCCTACATTCATTGTGGTACTATTCACAATAGTCACAATATGGAAACAACCTAAGTTCCCAACAACAGATGAGTGAGTAAAGATGATGTGGATACTTACACAATGAATACTACTCAGCCATAAAAATATGGAATATTGCCATTTGCTAAACATGGGTGGACCTTGAAGGGACTGAATCCCAGGGCTAGTTAGGGTTAATTAGAAGCTTCTAAGATAAGGACTGTAAATTCTAAGAAGTACTAACCAAAACATACTCCAGAGATGAGGTCAGAAAGTCCAAGAGGACTAACACGGACAGTTAAACTTGAGAGAATAAGACCCTGGGCAGGGGAAGTAAACACTAAGATAAGAGCTAGGAGTAGGAGAAAGAGCAGTCACAAATAGGATGATTAGATTTTAGTATAGAGAAAAAAAGGTTAAATACCCCTAGATATGGGCCTACAACAGCTCCCTGGCCCCTCCCAGGTACAGCGGACCTGGGAGACCTTACATTCTTCCTTTAAATAAACTTTTCTTTACTTTCTTAAACAAAGTTTGTTTTTCTCTGCTTACTTACCTAAAATGTCTACAAATTCCTTTTTACAGCTTCGTGGGACAAGAACCTATGATGGTTCAGGGACTAAATTAACAGTGCACACTGGCGTCAGGATTATACTTACTAAAATAAGTCAAAAGGAGAAAGAAAAATACCTTATGATTTCACTCATCTGTGGAAATAAAGAAAACCAAAATGAACCCTTAGACTGAAAATGGAATAGTGGTTACCAGAAAGAAAAGAGTGGGAGGGAATAGGTAGAAGGATCTGATTGGTTGGTGGTAGACAGTGATAGGACATTTGTTGGAGAGCAAGGTGAGAAAATATAATCTTGGAAAATGTACACAGTGTTGTAAACTGTTATCTCAAATTTTAAAATGTAAAGCTACCAAGTGACTGTTTTCAATCCCATAAGATTTAATCATGCTTGTAAAGAAAAAGTTTAGAAATTTCATACAATCCCAGTTAAAAGGAACCTCAATTAATTAGTTCAACTGGCTCCTTAATTGAAGGCTTTTGTTTACACTGTTCCTGCCCAGTATGTATCCAAACTATGCCTCAATAAATTAAACTGCCAGGATGTTTATAACATTCCTTAATTCAAACCACAGACACCTACACTTAACATATTTTCCATTGTCTAAAACCAAAGACCTGAATTCTTTTCATATTCCATTACCCAGATGGAGAAGGTAGTCATCAAGTAATTTCTAAGGCAGAAGGAAAGCTTATCTCCACTCAAGAGACTACCTACTGGGGAGCTGTGCCTTACCTTACTTGCACCCTTTGTTGCCTGCAAGGGCAGAGGAAGGAGGCAGCTCAACCATCTAGATAATTCAGGTCAATAGGAAAATTCAGTTATTGAAGTAAAAGGGAATTTAAGGTTATCTAAATCATCCACATTGGCACTTGCTTTGGTTAAACTGAAATAACTGTTCCATCTAATCTGTAGACACAGTCTCTCTCCCGTATGTCACATCCATTAAAAAGAACATTTATGCTTCTTTTCGCTGGTTTTCCTCTTTTGCAACTTATATTTTTAGAAAGGTTTTGTATTACCCATTATTCAAGTAATTATCAGTTTCTAGCAGAATTGTTGATTTTCTTAATTAAACTTAGCTAACAAATCATTTTAAAAAGAAAGAAAAATGCAAGTTTTTTCTAGTCCAATTAATTAACTATTCCTCATTTCATTCTACCCCCCTAGACTAAAAAGTAAATTGTGCATAAAACAACACTTCTAATTTTATTACTGACATCTTAAGCTCGTGGTTCCAAGAAGCAAAGAAAAAGAAAAAGAACTCAAAATACTATTATTTATTGAAAATAACATAACCAGCTTGTGTCCTCAGGCAGATGATAAAAGGAATTCATAAAAGAGAAGCAACCTTGAAAGTCTAACAAAAACAAAACACAAGTTTTCAGACATCTCAAATTATTTTGTGGGGGTGAAATTTGTTAGAATGAATATGGTATTTTTTTAAATCTCATCATGCTATCTTACTTATTTTCTGACTTGAAATTGAATACTGTTTCAGTTAAATTGTCTCTCTCTTTTCGAATATGTTAATATGCTCAAACGCTATTTCCTTTCTCATTTTCTTAAACAAATAATTCTTTCCTTTGTATTATTTCTCAAAGAAATCTATTTAATTCAATTTCCTGGGTCCCAGTCTAATCCTGGCCCTTAGTTCACATAGACAATGATAATAGTCTTCATGCTGGGTTCCCTGCCTCCACTCTCACCCTGAATCTAGTGCAGCACTATTGCAGGTAGAGATCAAGAGCACAGGCTCTAGCCAAACTGGGTTCAAATCTCAGTTCCAGCTGAGAGATTCTAGGTATGTTAGTGTAGCTTTCTACTCCTCAGATCTTGATTTTAAAAATGAGGGTAGTAACAGTAAACACCTGATTGACCCTATCTATAGCCCGATCTGTCCTGAATTTCAAGATTTCTTCCCCTTCAGGTTCTCATATCATTGGGTTCCACTGGGTACAGCCATTGGGTGGGTCTACTGGGAGAATGAAGGGTGCAAGGAAGAAAAAAGCCAGAACACCTCACTTCCTCAGGCAGTCTTCCTGCAGGAGCTGCATTCCCTCGACAGCTCCAGCTCTCCTCAGAATCCTAGTATGGTTTCAAACTTGACCTTGACCTAGTAATCCCTGCCTCTAGTCTCCTGCAATACTGCCTTTTCCCTTTGTCCTTCCAGGCTAGGGTGAAAGCAGCCTCCTGATGCAACAAATACAGGGTGCTTCAGGATCCCTTGGGCGCTCATAGATTCCATCATCTACATAAGCTATCTTAAATATTCAAGGTAGGGTTTTCATGATCAGACCTAGTTAGACCTGAGTAATTCAACATTTCAGAATGTTATTGGAAAGTTTAAAAAGTTACTAAATAAAAACACTGAGAACAGTACATGGAACTTCATAAATGTTAGCGATCATTGAATATTTTTGCATATATCGTTCCATTGAATAATTAGAAATCCCATAAGCTTTACTCTTCTGTGGATATGTATGAATTTACATTATTATTAAAATTCAAATTCCACAAGCTTAGTTATATCACCTGTAGGAGCTAAGAATCCTGAAAAGCATTCTTATCCTTAATATTTCTGAAGTCCCTAAATATGACCCACATATCCTCATTAACCCATTGACTCCCTCTTCTTTGTAAAATTAATCATTTAGCACAACATCCATATTTTGTTAATTCCCTAGAGCTGTCATAATGAAGCTGTCATATATAAGCTGAGAGACTTAAAACAATAGAAAATAATTCTCTCACAATTCCGGAACCTGACTCTAAAATCAAGGTGTCAGCAAGGACATGCTCCCTCCAAAGGCTCTAGAAAAAAAATCTTTCCTTGTCTCTTCTGAACTTCTGGTAGTAGTCAGCAATCCCTTGTGACAATGCTTGGTGTTCAACACTCCAATTTCTGTTGCCATTGCTACATGGCCTTCATCCCTTGCATGTGTATCTCCAACTCCCCCTCCATTCTCCCGCTAGTGCCACCCATTTGTGGAACCCAGTGATGTGAGAACCTGAAGGGTAAGCAAATATACCACTTATACCATTACAGCTTACCAAATCTCCACATCTGCAATAACCCTATTTCCAAATAAGTTTACATTCAAAGGTATCTGGGATTAGGACTTCAACATAACTTTTGGGGAAATATGATTTTCCCCACAACACATATATTTTGTTTTAGGAATACATCTTACCTGTGCAATGCTAATTAATTATCCTAAGATGCCAAAAGTGCCGTTATCCACCCCTCCAACCCATTTTAGAAATGAGGAGGCTGAAGTTGGAAAAGTTAAAGAATCTTTTCAAATGACTGCAGCTAGTAAATTGCAAAATCAGAATTTGAATTCAGGTTTTTTGAATCCCAGGCCACTTTTCTTCAAATTACACCTTTTAATCCTTGAATTCAGTAAGAACACTGATTCTAGTACTTAAAGAGGTTCAACTTCCTGCATTTTTCACTAAATCCTAAACTGCATTTCTACATTCAATCAAGCAGCCAAATGAAGATCTAGAAGGTCAACATATCTGGTACAAGTTAGCTGATGTCACACAGATCTGGTACAAGTTAGCTGATGTTACAGAGCTACCATAAAACCTCAGTGGCACTCAACAGGCATTTATTGCTTATGTATCTTGGGGTCAACTGTGTGCTGTATATGAGATCTGTCCATGAATGGCATACTCCCATTTCTGGGTTTGCCTGGCCATTGACTGATCTATACTAGACTGAACTGATTAAATCTACCACTCCCATAGCTCTTTCACCCTTCCCATGAGACTGACAAGCTAGCCTAGATTTTTTTTTTAATGGTAATGGGAGAGGTTTAAGAGAGAAGGTAAGTCCCAATGAGCAAGCCCAATGTATGCCTTCTCTCTATGCAATGACGGTTAATATCCCATCACCCAAAGCAAGTTCCAAGGCTAACGGAAGTGTCAAGGCCCAGAGCAGGTCATGCTGCTCACATTGGGAGGAAACTATAAAGTAACATGACAAAGACGTGGATAGCCCAGAGGGTAAAAAAATAGAGCCCTTACTACAATTTACATTGCTACTTTAGGATGCCTGTGGTGAGCAGTTTCTTTCTCCCCTCCGGCACCAGGCCACAGCATCACTACACACCGGGGAGGGCGGGGGTGGGGTGCGCGGTTGTTGCCTCTCCTCCTCACTCTGTAAATGATCTTTATGCAGCCCCTCAATAAATTTTGAAACTTCTTATAATTCTGTGGCTGGCTTTCACACAAGGTTTGAGCCTATTTAAAATGAAAGGGTCATCACTTTAGAAATATGGGAGTATTTGCAGAATAGAGAAACATATAAATTCTTGTCCCGCAGCAGACGGAATCATTTACATTGAGTTGTATTTCTCTCTCTCCCCAGTTCCAATATTCTTCATATTTCAACAGAGGGTTTAATTTTTTATTTTGACACTGTGATTCAACTTCCTCTTCAAAGTTTATGTCTAAAGAAAGAATATTTTAGAAATCTTAGGAAGAGAATTTCTTTCGGTTTTGTTTTGTTTTTCTGGAAAGCACAACAAAATGTGACAGGGCTGAGGTGCTGGAGCTTTGGTGGAGGGTAACACAGCACACTCACATGTGGAGGTGAGAAGCTGTATTCCCAAAAGGACACAATTATGTAATCTAGTGGCAGGTCAGTAAAACTTTAAAATAATAAAAAGAACTTCAAGCAATCATTTAACAGAAACGAGGTCTAGACTAGAGAAAAGAACACTGGAAAGTCAGCTCTGTCTCTGTCCTGTAAACCAAGCTGGGTGGGTGATCCAGTTGCAGAAGCCACGCTGCTGACACTTGTCCCACACAATTATTTGGGTTGCTTCCTAGGGCCCTTCTCTCTCCCAGCTCCATTCTCCTCACACCTCCAGCTTTGAATGTTCTTCTCCCACTTCTCACTGCAATAATCCTCCTGACTTCCTTTTTTGAATGTAAAAACCTCCATCATTACATGCAACAATCGTCTATCTGCCCCAATACCACTCCCCTCCCCAGTTTCACTCTGAGAGCTACCAAATGTGTGACCTCAAGATGCTAAGATAAATGCTAGGAAATAAGAAACTTGGCTAAGAGCAGATGCAGTTGACCAGAGCAATTCAATTAAAAGTAAAAGCTTCCACTAATAAGGGAAATGTGGCAATGTGTCATAGGAGGTGAACTTTAAAATGACTGCTGCAAAGATACTGTAGGAAGGTGTAAATATTTTCTTTTAAGAAAAGCAAATAGAGGGCTTCCCTGGTGGCACAACAGGTTAAGCGCAGCACTGTGGAGCTGTCGGAGGCTGCGGCACGAGTTTGATGCCTAACTGGGGAGATTCTCACACAGTGCGGCAGACCTCTCCTGCCTTTCCCGCTGCTCCCCTCAGCAGTGTGTTTTGGTCAATCTGCCTGTTCTGCTCCCACTCAGTCTCTGGTGAACCCTCTCACTGCCCCACACCTCTGGCCTGCACCCCAGCTTGTATGCAAAAATAAGTAAATCTTAAAAAAAAGAAAAAGAAAAAGATGACAATTGGAACTATATCAAGTTTAAAAACTTTCAAAAAAAGCAAATAGCAAAATTATATGTCCACTATATTTACATTTAGACAATCATGAAAATGATAAATGAGTATGGAAAAAATGGGAGTACTTATATTTTAGGATGCTTGCATAAGGATGTATAATGTTTCCGTCTAATTTCTAAACTTTCTCTCCTTTTATTCCATTGTTTGAAATTTGCAAAAGAGGAAAAAAGAAATAGTAATATCTAATCCTTCAACCAGTCCCATTAGTTACTAATTTAGAAACCCCAATCTTATTTTTAAAAAAGTATTGAATTTAGACATAACATTATTCATGCAACTAGTGTTGCACCCGCTTTATAGATTTGGGACATGGAGACAATGTAGACAGAAGTGCTCGGCAGGTCCCCAATTCCTTTTCTGCAATTCTGAGATCCAAAAAGCCACAAACACTGAAAAGCTTTTGGTAAAGCATGTGGTGACAAAACCTGCCCTGCACTGACACAGTGGCTTTGCCACTTAGTGTGAAGTCATCCATTTCACTGCAGACAGATAAGGGTATTTGCTTATGGGGTGCGGTCCAGTCTCTGAGGTATATTATATGGTGTGCAGTATAGGCGCCATACGACCTTCCCCAGATCCAAAAGTCCTGATGTACCTCCGGCCTCAAGGGTTTTCTCTAAAGCCCTTTAGGTTCAAGCTTCAGTAACATAATATGACTGTAGTCTATTTTTACCTCTGCTCTGTGTCAGGTAACTTTCTAATTTCCTCCTGACTCCTCTGTATATGCTTATTCATTCCTCACAACTCTATGAAGAAATTTTATTATCTCAGACTTTACAGTTGAAGGAATTGATGTTCTGAAAGCGATAACTTGACCACAGTTACAGAGTGACCAGTGCTGGAGCTGGCATTTGTGAGATTTCTCTGGAATTATTTAGCAAGAAAGGTTAGAGTACTTCTCAATTTCTATGGGTAGATATACTTCCCTCCTTTCCTACCATCCCTTGCTTGGGCAAAAATTCTGTTCCTGTAATTCTCCTCTGTCCCTTAGCCTTGATTTAGGACATGTAAGCGATCCATCTCATAAATCATTCACTCCGCGAAGCTCTTCATGTGGATGATTCTGATCCTTCCTGACTTGGGAAAGAGGTATCAGTTACAGAGCAGTTTTTGCGTGCCAGACATGATGCTTTCCAGGCAGCATCTTCCTTCATCGTCCCAAGAATAGAAGTAGATTTTATGATTTTATGAGGGCACGCTCAGAGTTGATGTGATAGAAATCACTGTTTCTTGTGATGACATAATAGAAGTCAGTGTTCATCAAAGGGCAATTCACTGATGAAAGAGATCAGAATCACGGTGATCCCTGGTCTCCTCTCCAGACGAACCAAATAAAAATATCTAGCACTAACTAGAACCCTGCAGTCTACACTTAAGAAGTTTTCCCCTGAGGATTCTGACACTGTCAAGTTTGAACCTGGCCTGGAAAAAAAGAGAGTCGGTATGAGCTTTGAACCCAAAATGCTCAGCATTCAAATATAAGTTCCATCACCTACTCGCTGTATGACCTTGGCTGTGTTTTTCCCCACTCTGAGTCTCTGCTTCCTTATAGGTCTGTACCTCTTTCTTGCCTCATTAAGCTGTGAAAAGCAAATACTTTCAGTGATGTTTTTAGCATGTGACACAATAGATACTCAATAACATAGGTTGGAAAATGAGTAGAATGAATAGGTGAAAGGATGAATGAATAAACTAAAACCTATTTGAATTTTCTGTTTTCTTCGGCTGGTGCTGCTACTTTGTCTGGGTCTTTCATTTTCTAAAATTTCCCCCAATGCCTGTTTGCTGACAGAGCTTGGAAGAGGTATACGTGGAGACTGAATGTCTCCCTTGTACGTTTAATGCTCTTTTATTTGAACTTGGATCATAGTTCACAGAGAAGCATCATCAAGTGAGATAAAAGAGTGTGTTCACAGACACTGGAGATACAAACTGGCATTTCTAAGTGTAGCTCACAGCGATGGAAAGACTCTCGAGAAAATCCTGAAGCTACACCAACCTCAATCCCACGTGTTAATAATGTTATTTGGTGTCCAGAAAGGACTCCTGAGCATAAGTGGCCTTTTCATAACAACCAATTCAGGCATCCTACATTGAGGCAGTTCTTGTGTTTTTTCACATGTTTTTGCCATAAAAATGAGAAATTTTGGGTTTCAGGAAAGTCTGTTGCTATCACTGGATTTGACCATTTTTATGGTTTCCTTTGACTATTTTTTTATTTTTTATTTTTTTAACATATACATTTTTTATTGTTATTTATATCTTTTACATTTTGTATTCCCCTTGGGTAACCCACCACCAATTCAAATAACTTACATTTAATTCATGTAGTAGAGAAATATTATGTTCCATCCATTCATCTGTCATATAAAACAAGCTGTTATTATGATTCCATTTTTCAGATACTATCTTGAGGCCAGATCCTCTCTGAGGCTGCAGGCCTCCTGCCCTCGTTCCTGAGCCATCTGTGCCTACGTGTAGGTCCACTTTCCAATCTCAAAAGCACCAGCATTTTGTTTGTTCTTTTGTTTCTTTTAAAGAAAATGAACAACTTTCTATTTATGAACTTAGTTTTCTTACTCTCATTTTTTTTTAATTTTATTTATACATACACGCTGGGGTACAGGCCAGAGGCATGGGGTGGTGAGAGGGTTCACCAGAGACAGAGTGGGGAGCAGAACAGGCAGATCAGAAGTACACTGCTGAGGGGAGCAGTGAGCGAGACAGGAGAGGTCTGCCACGCCATGTGGGATTCTCCCCGGCCGGGCGTCGAACTCGCTGCCGACAGCTCCACAGCGCAGTGCTCAACCGCCGCGCCACCGGGGAGGCCCTTCTTACTCTCATTTTTTTAAGGGTACAGATTTTGTCAGGAGAAATTTCATTCCTTTCATCATTGAAATGGCAAGTACCTTCACTTATTTGTTCAGAGGTTGGTGATAAATGACCTTGTTCCATATACAATCTTTGACAGTTCTTAGAAACTCATTTGAAACCATTAGAAGATCCTCTGCCCATGATGTGGTCTCCATATCATAACCTTGAGACCACATTTCTCAGTCTTCTTTTTAATTCTATGGTTGTGTGATGCATAATCAACACATTAGAATATGAAGAATATTTTTAAAATGTGAGGAGAGAAACATTTCAATATATTTTCCGAAGACTGTGATGTATTTTTTTTTTTTAAGTACAAACTTTGGACTTTAAGAAGGCTTGGTCTGAATCCCTGCCCCTACTTTCTGTAAAGAGAGTTTAGTACTGAGTATTCTGTTCACCCCTTGTTAAAAACAAGGCAATAAGCCCAAAACGGAGCTGCTGATGCTGAGCTCCACATCAACAAAGTCAGACTTAATTACAGCTTCTGCTCTCCCAGAAATGGAATCTTAAACCACTCAACCAGGAATCACCTGCTCAGTTGTAACTAATCTGCCCTAGAGATTCCAGTCGTCCTCTAAAGGAAAGTGACCTTGCAGTAACTAACCTACATTTTTGCCTAGTATAATTCCCTTGTTCTGCTCCCTTCTGCCTATGAAAGTCACTGATTTTGTACACCTTCTTGAGCTCCTTTCTTTCTGTCTGCTTGATTGGATGCTTTCCAATTCAAGGCAATCTTTGCTCAAATAAACTCTTGAAATACTGAATATGCCTCAGTGTATCTTTTAACATCAGCTGTGGAATAGTTGTAATACTACCTCCTTCAAAGGCTTGCTGGGAGGAACAAAGAAAGGGTACGTGTGGCTTATGCTGGTACCTGATGTGCATTACTGTTTATTTCCGAGTGCCTTTTCCTCCTCACTGAAACCTGATGTTCACAGTCTACAAACTGCTATGGAATGTGTGGGCTAAAAGCTGGGTTCTGGCCTTAGATGACCCAAGTTTACATCCATCTCTGCAATTTACATGCTGTGTGATAAAGAATGAATTAACTCACCTCTCTATGCCTCCGGTTCCCTTATCTGCAAAATGCATTATAAGGGTTAGCTATCATCATTGTCGTCATAATCACCATCGTCATCATCATCACTCTCTTGTTTAAAGTGCACAGGCCATTAGTATATTTAATAATGTTTCAGAGTCTCTTTGCTCCAAATAATTTTGCCTAAGAAGCTTCTAAATTATAGTTGCAAGTTACCCACTAAAAGGATCTATATGACTATTTATAAACTCCAAAGAAATTCAGCACACTTTTTACAAATCTGTCCCCTCCATCCAAATTTTCAACTACCAAAGCACAGACTGTATTTAAAACAACACAAAACAAAACAAAAAGATTTCCACAATTTACACTACTGCTTAGCTGTATCATGGAGGAAATGTGAAAACTTGTTGTTTGGTCAAGGCCTTCTAGATCAAAGAAGATCTGCAGTTTTCTTTTTTTTCTTATCATAATCTCAGGGATAATAAAACCACTTTTCTCTGTGGGGATTCTGCTTTGAGTGAGGATTTGAAAGGAGCCAGGGCTTTGCTGGGCTCCTGTGTCAACAGGCTCAACCTAAGCTTTGCCCTTTATTAACACCGATTTCATTTCTGATAAGCAGGAAAAGGGATGCAAAGTTCATGCTTCTTCAAAAAGCTAAACCTGCATCCAGGTCAAAAGTGGTCTTCCCCCTGGCCTCCCATCCCCCATTGTGATGCCATCTAGGACTCAGGATCTTCCCATCCCTTGGTATTTAGAATGCTGGGCACTTGAAAGAAGGGGAGTGAGCCCAGCAGATTTACAAAGCTGTGCATCAACCTGATGGCAAAGTCTCAGAGGAAATATTCAGAAACTCTTGCAGCTGAGAGCCCAGCCTGCCCTGTGTTCCCTCTTTCTTAACCCAGAGTTATCAGCTTTGTCTTAAATTCTGTGAATGACCAAGCATCTGCCCAGTACATCTCTTCTGTTTTTCTTAAATTATTTATCAGTGGCTGGGGCTTCCCTGGTGGCTCAGGGGTTAAGACTCAGAGCTATCAGGCTGTTACCAGTCCCTGTGGCATGAATTTGATCCCCAGCCAGGGAGCTAACCCACATGGCACAGCAGCCCTTTCCTGTCTTGCCTCCTACTCCCCACAGCAGTGAATTTCAGTCAACCCACCTGTTCTGCTCCTTACTCTGTCTCTGGTGAATCCTCTCACCCTTACAACTCTGGCCTACACCCCAATTCTTGTATGCATAAATAAATAAATCTTTAAATGACACTGGTCAACAAATTCTTACAAAAGTTGTATCACTGAAATAAAATTAGTCATTTCCTATCAATTTATATTGCTCAACACAAATATGACAGTCAAATTCTAATTTCGGCCCTAGTTTTTTTAGTAATCTGCAATAAATTGATGTTTACATCATGAAATGCATGCTAATCACTGGTCATCAAATTTTTACAAAAGTCATGTTATTGAAATAGAATTAGTCATTTCCCATCAATTTGTATGTGCTCAACACAAATACGACAGTCAAATTCTAATTTTGGCTCTAGTATTTTTGTAATCTGCAATAAATTGATGTTTACATCACAAAATGCATGCCAATAGTAATAGGCCTATGGTTAATACCTGTAAAAAATCAAGTCATAGACTACTTCTTAGATTTCTTTGCTTGTGTCTTGTACAGCTGCTCAGAAGCATCTCTGAGGAGTGTCCAGCAGTAGTCAGTCAGCATTGTAGTGGACCATTTTCCCTGGTATCTTCGTTCCATTGATGCGATATCTTGATGAAATGTTCGCCATGTTCATCACTAACCATACCACAGTTTTCAGGGAAGAAATCCAGATGGGAATGAAGCAAGTGGATCTTTAGAGACATATTGCAGCCAAGTTTCTGATACTGCATCAGCATGTCTTCTACTAGTTCCTTATAGTTTTCTGGCCTAACATTCCCAAGAAGATTTGTAGACACTAGGCAAAAAGCATTCCATGCTTGTTTCTCATCACCCTGCAGCAAGTTGTTGAACCGGTCATGTCAATGCAGACAGAATGTTTGGGTAGACTATTCTCGACTTCTTTTGCTTCGTTATTCCATCAGAAAGAGGAGGAACCAAGCAGAAGTAACAGTCTTTTATGTGGTTGCTTGGCTCTCTCCACACCATGGGGACTGCAAACGGCATTGATGGTCGTTTGCCATTTAACCACTGTGAAAGCTGTGTTGTCCATGCAGCACAGCATATATGTGGGGCCCAAGGCTTGTCTTGGTCACCAACCTTCATCCAAAGTAAAGATAAGCTTCTTCACTTGAGAAGTGATACTTTTCTTCTGGTTGGCAAATGTCACTTCCCCACAAATAGAGCAGAAATTATCCACACCATTTCGAGGCATTACTGTTCTGTATTGTGCCTAAATGGATAAAGTAATAGCAGTTCTATGGAACAGTAGCTTAAACTGTCTCGCACAGTCTGAAATATTTTCAATGCTCAAACTTTCCGACAGGCCTTAGATAGTGCACTGCTGATGTCCGCTTACTTCAGCATCGGTCTGGCAGTGGTATTGCATTGCATCAGAAAATGATGCCATCAACTCTGGATGATGTGTGCATGAAGGTATTACGCAATGCAATGCAATATTACATCATTCTAGGCTGATTTAGGATGTGGTTGCAGTCCTACTGGATAAATTTACACGGTGAAACATATAAAATGAATTACATGAAATACATTCAAAACAAAAGCTAATAAAAAAATTTCAGGGTTATATTCATGTTCAGCACACCAAGATACTACAGATTAGAGCCTTTTTAAGTCAGTGACAATCTCGCTGTTGACCAGTTTTATTTATCAGTGGCAACACAAGTAATGTTAATATCTTTATACAGCAATATCTATAAGCCTCACACTGGACCCTGGTGGTTTTATCTCCTAATCTGTACAAGATAATACTATTATTATCAGCCTATATTTTACAGATGGGAAACTGAGGCAGAAATAAGTTAGTTTAAGTCACACAGTCGGGGAGCAGGAAAGATGTGATCTGAACGCAGTCTAACAAGCTGGAATGTTCTAGCAATGACTCCCACACAGTGCCTGTTAGGAGTTGCCTCAAGCTAAAATCAGTTTTGACATTTATTATGCCTAGAGAGACAGGTGAAATTAAAACAATCAAGATGAGATTGATATTCTACTTCTTACTAAGCAAGACTGAAGAGATGTTATTTCCATTGATTAAAAAACAAAAGCAAGACAGAGACAAGTGTGTTTGACAGGAGTTAAAACACCCATCCCCGTGGACATAATTCAGGCAGAAATGAAATGCCACCAGTGGAACAAGTCCACTGGCAGACCCAGCTTGTGTGTGTTGATGCACAGGTGGGATGTATCTGAAATAACAGACACCTCAGAATTCCAACTATGACAGTGAGAACCGAAAGCAGGCATCTACCTAAGCTTAAGCTGCCTCTTAACTTCCACCCTCACTTTGTTCCGCTTCACTCCCAGAGGACGCCTCCAACTCCCTCAGACCTCTTCTCCCTGTTTCCTCACTGTTTGTGAGGTTCAGACCCATTACTACTTTTTCTATTTCTGGATCTACTATTCCTTAATGAATCAGGCTGACAGGTCACCTCTGGAGGAGGAATGGGTGCATGCAAGGACTTGGAAAAGAATCACCCCATGACAAGGGTTCTAAACAGAGGGAGTGAAAAGCGCTCATCCATCATCACCCCGCTCACCATTCCTGCATGCCCCCTACATGAAGGCACAGGGCAGGCTCTGTCTCTGCCACCTCATTCGATCCACACCCCACCATCAGGTAGGCATTATTTCCGTCACTTCAGGAATACAGAAACAAAAGCTAAGAGAGATTTAAGTCAGTCATCAAAAGCTGTGTCCGCCAGGATTTCTTTGACTGTGGGTCACAGAAGCCAATTCTGGCAAATAAGCAGAAAAGCAGAGACTACTAACAGGATGTTGGTAGCTCCCTGCATTTATAGAGAATCAGAAAACAAAAACAAGACAACTCACAGCAACAGGAATTACTCAAATATCTTGCCTGATGTTTCTGTTGGGATAAATGGGCTCCCAATTTTGTCAGGCTTTCCTCACGACTCAAATTCTAGGAGAGTCCAAGCTTGGCAGGAATGCCACAGAAAGGGCAGGACATCTTACCTTATGTTTCTATCAGGAGAGACTACAGAGAGACCTGGGCAAAAAAAAAAAAAAGGTGGAGAGGCCTCCCTGGTGGTGCAACAGGTTAAGTCTCAGCACTATGAAGCTATCCAGAGCCACTGCAGCACAAGTTCGATACCCGGCCAAGGAGATTCCCACATGGCATAGCAAATCTCTCCTGCCTTGCCTGCTGCTCCCCTCAGCAGTTGTACTTCAGTCGATCTGCCTGTTCTGCCCCCTACTCTGTCTCTGATGAGTCCTTTCACTGCCCCATACCTCTGGCCTACACCCCAGCTTGTATGCATAAATAAATAAATCTTAAAAAAAAGGGTGGGGGGAAAAAGTCCATACTCTTGATACTCCAAAAAGGCAAAAACTGAATTTGAACTCAGATCCTTCTGTCAGAGCACTTTTCTTGTTCTTTGTGGAGGAGGTGGGAGATGAGTTAGCACAGCAGATAAGAGTTTCTAGGCGCTCAATATTTTAACTTAACTGACAAAGAACAGAGCCCAGTGCTGGACACAGAGGACACCGAGCTTGGTAAGTTCTACTGTGTGAATAAATCCCAAAAAAAGCATAAGAAAATCAGGGAAGTTGATATTCTAACTCTCATTTTCCCTCCCTCTCATTCTTGGAGAAACAGGCACCTGTTTGTCATCCTCAAAGTTTGTCCATCTGAACCATCCGTTACTAGAGGGTCTGAGAGGCTCTTTCTCTTTATGAAACCCAGGCATGGTCACTATGGGCCCGTGGAACTGGATGGCGAACAGCCCATCTGAGCAACAATAGTCTAAACAGATCCATACACCAAGGGTGCCGGGGTGGGGTGGGGTGGGGCGGGTGAAGAAGGTAAACCATGGGTCCCAGTTAGAGCCTTCTGCTTTCAGGGGCAACTTGGATGATTCTCAGAAGGACAAATCTGGCATCCTATGCTTTCTTCCAAATTCAGAATGTGAGAGCCTGCTGCAAAAATCACATAAAGGGACAGACTGTCTTGGTGAAACAGGAGGAAAGAAAGATCATATAATCAGGGCTCAGAAGGAATGCCATTCTCAAAATATGCAGGTGTCTCTGTTAGAGCTTCCGTGGCTCTAGGGATCTAGGAGGGAACTTTTCATCTCTAAAGCATTATTTGGGCTTAATGGAAAAATGAAACACTGGAATAGTACCTTTTCCGTAGACCCATTGATCGTGTGACCAGTGGCATTCACAGGGTCATACATCATTGCAGTTAGCTCAATCGGATGTTCATTTAGTTTCAAAATGAGACCTCAGCTGTAAGATAGAGAGGCTGAGAAAACCACTAAGTTCATTTCTGTCATTTGCAAGGTCAAGCTCCAACAGCGTAGCTCAAGTCATTCATTGCTGAAAGAATAAGGAAGCTGCTAAGATGAACCAAGTAGAGGGAGGTCCCAGAAATCACCAGCCCCTGTCAAGGAAGCTGAATGTTTCCCTAGGTGCAAATGGAATTTTTAAAATGAGTAACCATATTCTTGTAAAAAAAAAACTAAAAGTAAAACTCATATGAAATATTTTATTTTTATGACTACCATTCAGAGCTTAATATACTTGCTTTGTGTCCCTAGCACAGGGCGCTGGAGAAACAATCTAGTCTTCCTCTTTTGTGTGAATTAAAAAGTGTATAACGACTCGCCACAGAAGAGAGAAAAGGCAGTAGTGCTCAATAACTCTGATTTTGAGTTTCCTTCAACCTCAGAGACATCAAAGCTCTACAGTTCTTTCTAAATAATGAGAATTTTAAGTAGAAAGGATCTACAAACTTGGATAATCCAGAGATCATTACTTTTTTTTTTCAGTAAGATATTTTGTCTGAAAATCACAGCTGAAGGAGTATGCCTGATACACTGACCATGACAAACATATAATTGAGGGGCCTCCCTGGTGGCACAACAGGTTAAGTCGCAACACTATGAAGCTATCCAGAGATACTGCAGCACAAGTTAGATCCCCACCCAGGGAGCTTCCCACATGGCGCAGCAGACCTCTCCTGCCTCACCCCCTGCTCCCCTCAGCAGTGTATTTCAGTCGATCTCCCTGTTCTGCTCCCCACTCTGTCTCTGGTGAATCCTCTCACCACCACCCCCCGCCACACACACCTCTGTTCTACACCCCAGCTTGTATGCATAAACAAATATGTCTTTAAAAACAAAACAAAACAAATGATTGAACTCCATTATGGAGGTCCAATTGAGGAAAACTGAAGACTTTCTCAGTGTCTCTGTGTTCATGATATGCTCAACTTCTTTCTTACCCCTTCTTTCACTTTTTTTTAACAATGACAAGGTTTGAGAATTTATTTCATCTAGGCATTGACATATAAGTTCTCTACAGCTCCTGACAGAATATTTTCAAGTGCTTTTTGGTAACATTCTAGGTTTTTTTTTTCTTTTTATTGAGGTAACATTTGTTTATAACACAGTATAGATTTAGGGTATATAGTTTCTCACCCTGACAACTATACATATCACACTATATCAACCACTAAGTATCTAGTCACCATATCCCACCAATAAGTCTACCTATCTCCTCCCACCTTTCCTTCTGGCAACCACAACCACCATTCTGTTGTCAGAGTCTAAGGATTTTGGGTTTGGTTTTGTCTGTCTGATTTTTTTTTCCTTTATATTCTACAAATGAGTGAAATCCTTCTGATATTTCACTTAGCATAATCCCTTCAAGGTCCATCCATGTTGTGGCAAATGATAAGATTTCTTTTTTTTATTATTTCATTCATCCGCCATATATCACATGTTACTCCCTTTTATTACATGGTAGAAACAGACAGTATCACAGACAAATAATTTGAATTTTAAAATTTGGCAGAAATACCCTCTCCCTTGAGCCTGGAAGTTTATAACAATAGGAATGAGCAATTTTTATTTAAAAGGAAACGTAGGTTGAGTTCTTAGATGACCGTTTTCTATTTTATAACTAATTCCGGGAGCTTTGGACATAATAATGGCTTGCTAAATTCTTACTGAAATAGGGAAAATAAGTACACTTTGAACACAATAAAAGAAAGACCTGAGTCATGCTGTCATACTTAACAACTAATCTAACAGTGACTCATTAATCATTGAGCTGTTTATATAAGACTCAGTCATCCATTTATTCAATAGATATGGGGTAAGCATATGCTATGACATAGGTCCTCTTATGCCTGGCAAGGCATAAAGATACTATAATAACAAGCATCACTAGGCTTGAACTCAGAAGTGAAAAATAGACAATAGACATATCACCAACCTATTAACCTTACCTTCCATATTCCGAATACAGCACTAAAGAAAGCCAAGCAAATCAATGTAATAAAGCAAATATATTTTGATGTATGCTTAATTAACATATTATACTTTGATAGAATAAATCTTTTTTTTTTCCCATTTCTCGCTACTGACATTTCTCTTTCTCATAGCTTAACCATTCATTTTGCTGCATGACCATATTTCTTCTGGGATACACTAAGACTAAGTTAACTTTGTTAACTGAAAATAAAGTCTCAATGATAGTTAGACCAAGAGTTTATTTGCTAGTCAAAGTGAGGATCTGAAGCCAGAAAGCAGTCCAACAGATTTTATTCTGTAAGAACTGTTCTAAGAAACACAAGTCTGACTTCAGTTTATGTAAGTAGGAACAGTGAGTGAATTACAGTTACAATGTAATTATTCTTGGGAGTTGGGAGGTTTCTAGTCCAAAATTATTCCAAACTAAAGACCTACTGATGCTAGAGGAAGACAACTCAGGATTCAATCTCTTCTAAAGAATGCACCATGCAGATGCAAAGCTGTGTCCTCATTGTTAAATCTTCATTGGCTTTTTGGTCATGGGATTGGGGTTGTGTGAAAAGACTGGTTTTACTTCCAGGCATCAGATTTTGCACAGCTATTTCAGACTCAAGACTTTGCACAGATGACCTTGTATGCCTGTCTGAGCAGGGAGGCATCATTTTCCAAACATTACAGTATGTTCAGAATTTCAAAGTACTTGAGTACTTTTTATTCCAGACTTTATGTCTTAATACACTAAGATAGGAGTTTTTGAGTCAGTGACATAATAGTACAGAAACTTGATTGACAGCTTTACTTTCACAAATAAAACAAGACAATTTTTTTTAAGACTTCACTTTTATAAAGCTATACAAATGATACAAATAGTGTGGTGGTTCCTCAAACTACTAAAAATGGAGCTACCATATGACCCAGCAATTCGACTCCTAGGAACCTACCCAAAGGACACAAAAACATTAATTCAAAAAGATACCTGCACCCCTGTTAACTGCAGCACTATTTACAATAGCTAAGGTATGGAAACAAACCAAATGCCCAAAAATAGATGACTGGATCAAGAAGATGTGGTATATATACACGATGGAATGCTAGTCAGCAATCAAAAAGATAAACTAATGCCATTCGCAGCAACATGGATGGAGTTAGAAGGGATCATGCTCAGCGAAATAAACTAGAAGGAGAAAGAAAAATATCAAATGCTTTCACTTATAGAAGGAATATAGGGGAACCAAATAAGGGATCAGAGGAATAATAATAATAATAAAAATAAAAACAACAACAAAACTAGCAGGCAACCACAAATAAGAGACAGTTGAGAGGGAGAGGGAGAACAAGGGATCAAAACAAGGGAGAGAAGAGCACAAGGGACTATGGTGATGGTTCACAGGTGTATTGGTGGTGGCAATTTTATGGGGAATACACAACGATGTAAAAGATATAAATAATATATATATAAATTAAAAAGATATAAATACATGCTTTTAATAACTAACAGATTTTAGATATCATGCTTAGAGCACTTCACACAAAGTCACAATATTATGGAAATGAGAAAGTAAAGTAGTGACAAAGAAATGAATTACCATTCTAACAAAAAGCTAGATTTGGGTTTGGACACATCAAATGGGCAGGATGTCTCTTGTTTTGACAGATTCCATTTCTCTCCCAGCAGTGTCAGGGTCAGTTCCTGATTAAAAGTTTTTGAAAAGATCATTTCTTGTCCTGACAAGCTCTTGAAATTTACTATACTTTATTTATTAATAGTAACTCAATTATTCTCACTGGTGAGCATAGGAGTTTCTGGGAAAGGAAAATTAAGTCATAAGCACAAACCAAAATTTTGCCTGAGACTCAATCTCTACCAACAGTGTATCCAAAGCTGCTAAAAAAAAAAAAATTAAAGTAAGGCATACTCAGTTTTCTTTCCTTTGATTTTTCACTGTCATCAAAATACTTCTGTCAGTGAAATGGCCTGGAGGAAAACAGAAGAAAACAAAAGAAGAAAAATCTCTGCATAATCCACTAGCTGAATAACCAATCCCCAGATTAGAGTTGATTTTATTGTCACAGCTTCCAAGACTATTACTTTACAAAAAAATACCAGGATTGTCAGAGAAGCGAAAAGGATTGCTATACCTAAAGAAGGAAAATGCAACTCAATCTTCCTAAAATCCCCATCGCTAAATGAAATCATTTAGTTTCATTTTTATAGCATCAATGTTTGTGGGAAAAAAAGAAAAAGGAGATATGATAAAAACTGAGACTAAGAAGGCATAGAGAAGTAATTTTCAGGGTACAATAGGAAAGGCTACTTTCTGCAAAAAAAAAAAAAGATCCCCTAAAGACATCAGCATTATTCATGTTCTTCAGTTCAACAGAAAGTGATATTCTACACTAATATATAAATAATGAAGTAAAGTAGTAATGAAGCTAAGTAATGAAGCTAAAGCGAACAATGAAGTGGGTAACCCTCCCCTTGGTCTCAACTAGGGGCAAGAGTCAAAAGTTGAGACACAGCTTGACTGGTCTTATGAAGAATCTATGTCAACAACAACCAAGTTGGCAAATCAGTAATCTCAAAGAAAGACAAGTATTCAAAGTTTGTGGCACTGCTACAACACCCAGTTCCCAGAAGATAAAGCTCTAAATAAGGATAAATATCAGATAGGTACATTAACTAAACCCTACTCTGATTTTTTTTGTAGAAATCCTTGAGATGTTTCACATTGCAAACTGTACAAAATTCTCGATGAGTTCAGAATTCAGGCAGCTTCACTAGAGCTACATGGAGGCTCTGCCAAGGCTCAAGCCCTCAGTCTTTTTTTTTTTTTATTGTTTATGTCTTTTACATTTTGTATTCCCCTTGGGTAGCCCACCACCAATTCACCCGTGATCCATCTCCATGTTCTCTTGTGTTCTTTTCTATTCCATTTTGTGCCCTTAT
>PVIJ01017445.1:0-29367 GCA_004024925.1 Scalopus aquaticus | reverse complement strand
AATTCCCAAAAGTGATATTGCTGGGTCGTATGGGAGCTCCATGTTTAGCAATTTGAGGAATCGCCATACAGCTTTCCATAGTGGTTGGACCAGTTCACATTCCCACCAGCAGTGTAGAAGAGTTCCTTTTTCTCCACATCCTTTCCAGCATTTGTTGTTGCCTGTATTTTTAATGTGTGCCATCCTCTCAGGTGTGAGGCGGTATCTCATAGTGGTTTTGATTTGCATTTCCTTGATTATAAGTGATGTTGAGCATTTTTTCATGTATCTGTTGGCCATCTGCTTTTCTTCTTTGGAGAAGTGACTTTTGAGCTCTTCTGCCCATTTTTTGACTGGGTTTTTGGCTTTGTTTTTGTTGAGTTGTGTGAGTTCCTTGTAAATTTTTGTTATCAGTCCTTTATCAGATGTATTGTGTGCAAAAATCTTTTCCCAGTTGGTAGGGTGTCTGTTAGTTTTGGTTAATGTCTCTTTTGCTGTACAGAAGCTTTTTATTTTGATGTAATCCCATCTGTTTATCTTGTCTTTCACTTCCTTTACTTTGAGGGATGAGTCTTTCAAGATTTTGCTGAGATCATACGCCCATATTTAAAGGGGCCCAATTTGCATCGGGTAGCTCGACAAATTACAAAATGTTGCCATATTTGTGCAAAGAATAACCCTAAGACTGATTCACACCCAAAAGTTACTGGGTTCAGTATCGGGGAAAGTATCCTTTTGAGGATTGGCAAGTGGACTTTACACAAATGCCTAGGACTACTGGAAACTATAGGTATCTACTGGTTTTTGTAGACACTTTTTCAGGATGGGTGGAATCATTCCCCACTAAATCAGAAAAGGCTTCAGAAATGGCAAAACAACTGTTAAAGGAAATAATTCCTTGTTTTGGACTGCCTAATTCTATTCAAAGTGACAATGGTTCTGCATTTGTTTCTGAAGTTAATCAGAAGATAAGCAGTGCCTTACAAATAACTTGGAAATTGCATGCAGCTTGGAGGCCACAATCTTCCGGTCAAACAGAAAAAATGAACCATACACTGAAAAAGACGTTAGCAAAATTATGCCAAGAAACACACCTGCGTTGGGACCAGGTATTGTCCATTGCCCTCCTTTGTATTAGAGTGGCACCTAGAAGTGGGCTACAGTTAAGTCCCTTTGAAATTGTTTATGGGTGGCCCTTCCAGGCCTCAGGTTTAAATGCCACACCGGAAATTGAACAAGAGTGCAGAATCAAACAATATGTGAAGCACATCCAAGAGATTTTGGCAGACACCCATAATTTTGCAGTGTCTAGAATTTTGCTCCCTCCAGATGAAACATTACATCCTTTCAAATCTGGGGATCAGGTCTTACTTAAGACCTGGCAGAGTGGAGATGCCCAAAACCAGTTGTCTGAGAAATGGTCTGGTCCTTATGATGTATTACTAACCACGCACACTTCTTTGAAACTTGCGGGCATAAAACCTTGGGTACATCATTCGAGAGTAAAGAGGGCTATAAAAGATGACCCAGAGACCAGAACTCATTGGACTTGTGAACTTGTTGAGGACTTAAAATATTTGTTTAAGAAAAAGAAAAAGGACTAATCTTTCTCTCTTGGAAATGTAGATTTAAAATTGTTGTTTTGACAACGATGTAGCTGTTATTTAATGGTCTGGTCCTCATGGTGTTGCTTTTTGTATTATGTAATGTTTTAACTTGTATGAGAGTAAGTTGTACTTTTTGTATTGTGTAACATAGTTTCCTTGTAGTTAATAGATGTAACTTATAATTATAGGTAGTAACTTCTGTAATGTGTAATACTGTACTATTTTTTTTTAGCTAAGACTATAGTGAGGCTTGTATTAGTGATCACCATAGAAATGGTGACAAAAATTAAAGTGGGGAATTGTTACCGGAACCAAGCTGCCTTAGCAGCTTGGGTGCCTGCAGGAGTGGTAGGGCCTCTTATCCTGCTGCTCCAGAGTCAGTTATGGCAGTTGCTTCTGCCCAGTAACTGCCATTTTGAATGGACCAATCAGGTGCTAGGAGCTGATGGGTCTGTCCAATCAGCTCCAGGATTGAACATGGTCCAGTCAGACTTGTGGATGGTACTCTGGGAGAGGATATAAGCCAGGACAGGAGGGACCTAAGGGGGGAAAAAAGATTAAACCTAAAAGGGGGGAAAAGAGAAGAGAAGAACAGGAGAAGACACGACACCACAAGCCCCCAGGAGAAGAAAGACGACGGTTCCAGACTCTGAAGACAGAAGAGAGAAGTCAGTTCCTGGCCTCTGAGAAGAGAAGAAAGAAGAAAAGAAGCACCAGCAGCCGCCCTCCGAGGAGGAAGAGAAGCCGAAGGACTTTGCAGAGACTGGGCCTCCGGTCCTGTCTCTGACGTAGCCTGAAAGGAGCCCCAGAGGCCTGCGCCTGGTGTCTCAGAGGCCTGTTTGTTGGTCTAACCCAGCACCTCCCAAGGAGCTGCCGTCCCCGATGCGTTCTGGGTGAGGGGGCTGCCACCTGAGGCTGCAGTGAGCTCTCTGCTTCCCCCGTTTGTACAATAAACCCCATGTTTGCTGCTGTTGTTCCTGTAGCCTGAAGTCTCCTGCAATTGTGCGCGTGGGTGAGAACCCACAGGCAGTGCCCTGTCCTCTCATCAGGCACTGTCCTTTGTTGTATTTGGCCTTTTGGCCTTTTGGGACTTTTTGGTGGCTCTTGCCGCGGAGCCTGGGCATTTGAGGCCCGTTCTGCCCGATTTCAGTTCTGTCATTAAGTTTTCTGAGCAGGAAATAGCCAATAACTGGGGGGTGTCACAGAAGGACTGATGGACCATGATGGACCCACAATAGGACAAGAAGGTTCCAGCTGTGTTCCTCACAGCGAGGACACAGTTACCCAGCCAGGACACAGCTATCAACTGCACACAGCTGTCCCTGCTCATGATGACATCGTAATGCAGACAGTGGGCAGATGGCAGCATATCGGTCAGGGCTCATCACTGTGAACAGGTGCAGCTCTGCACCTGTTGAAATAATCATCATGAAGACCTGAACGGCGCAGCCAGGGAATGAGATGGAGCTGCTGTGCCATCAGAGCATTGGCAATGGACTTGGGGACCGTGGCTGAGATGAGGCAGAGATCCAAAAAGGACAGAGTCCTCAGGAAGAAGTACTTGGGTGTGGGTGGAGAATCCCAGAATGACAAAATATGTCACCTCCGTGAGATTGGTCACCACTGGAGACATCACCTGCATCAAAATCTAGAGGAATAAAATGTGGTCACCGTCGGCCAGAGCTGGGCAAGTAGCTTTGATATACACATGGTCAGCACTGCTCTTTCTCCTTTTGATTACTCTCTGGGCTCTGCTGAGCGTCTTCGCCCCACAAGGACCCCAGTTCCTGCTCTGCTCAACCTCTGTGGCCTCAGGCACTGGAATGTGCTGCCATTGTCCACGCAGCCTATGAATGATGCTGGAGGGCAGAGAATTCACTGACTCAGCCGCCTGAGCAAAGTCTCCTCCCCAGACTCACTGCATCCAAGGGATGGTTGCCCCCCACCCCATACACTGAGCCGGCCCCGTCCCCTCCTCTCTGTCACCAAGTCCCCTAGTTCAGCTCAGCTCCCAGGAGTGGTACACTCAATGAGCCTCAGGGAACAGGAATGAGCATGGATGACCCCAAATCCAGCCTGTGGGGTGTCCTTCTTGCCATGTCCTTGTTAAACTCCACACCTGGCCCAGCTCACAGGCACACAATTAGATACTCAGTGGACATGGATCCCTCGGGTCTGTTCCTGGCCTTCAACACCCACGTAATTCAGCACAGAATTGCGTGCGGTGTGCCCAGTGCTACATGTCTGGAGTCTGACAACTGTCTGTCCCCCACTCCTGTATCTAAGAGCCTGAGGGTGACCTCCTGCTCTGCCTACCTGTCATTGTTCCCATCCCCTCACCTGAGGAGCTAAGATTGTTTCTCCTCCAGCTCTTTTCTCTCCTGGTCATGTCCACATGTCTCTCCTGCAGGATGAGCTTGTCCACCCCCTCAAATCTCTCCTATCCCATCCATTACACTCATGTGACAGGAGAAGTTTGGCTCTGGGGGCCGAGTCAGATGGTCTGTGAGTGTGGCTGTCCCTGCCAGGTAAAGGGACCCAGGTCCCTCAGTGTGCAGGTTTGTTCATCACACCAGGCCATTCCGTGAGGGCAACATCTGGACATGGAGCAGTCTCCCCACACTCTCCTTCTCCTCCCCAAACTTACCCTCACCTCCCTCTGTGAGGATGACGTCCTGGTGACTGTAGAATGTTTAAGGTAACATAGTCATATAAAATAATCACAACATTGGTGGAAATCTTCCCAATAATACTGGTCAACAAATTTTTACTAAAGTCACGTTATGGAAATAAAAGTAGTCATTGCCTATCAATTTGTATGTGATTAACACGAATATAACAGTCAAATTCTAATTTTGGCTCCAGTTTTTTTTGTAATCTGCAATAAATTGATGTTTACATCATGAAATGCATGCATTAAAAGTGCATTAAATGCATTAAGAATGCATTAAAAGTGGGGGGCACATCGTGTAGAACAGAGAAATGACCAGGTCAGACATGGACAGAGTCTTTGAAGTCGGCTTCAGATAAGCAATGAATGCAGTTAAGACAAATAGCACCACAACCAGCAGGTGGGGAAGGCAAGTGGAGTAGACTTTGGCCTTACCGTCTGTGGATGGAATCTTCCTGACAGCAGAGAAGATGTGGACATAGGAAATGACAATAAAAACAAAATAGCAGATACTCAACCCCACACTAATGAGAATAGGGACAAATTCATTGATTAAATTTTCTGAGCAGGAAATATCCAATAACTGGGGGACATCGCAGAAGAACTGGTGGACCAGGTTGGACCCACAGTAGGACAAGGAGAAGATTCCAGCTGTGTTCATCACAGCATAGAGACCCCCACCCAGCCAGGACACAGCTGTCAACTGCACACACCTGTCCCTGCTCATGATGACCTCATAGAGCAGGGGGAGGCAGATGGCAGCATAGTGGTAAAGGCTCATCACCGTGAGCAGGTGCATCTCTGTCCCTGTTGAAATAATCAGCATAAAGACCTGGAGGACACAGCCAGGACATGAGATGGAGCTTCTGTGCATCAGAGCATTGGCAATGGACTTGGGACCGTGTTTGAGATAACCAGAGATCTGTGGAGGACAGAGTCCTCAGGAAGAAGTACATGGGTGTGTGGAGGTACAGGTAGGTCCAAGGTTGTGATGACCACAATGAACCCGTTCCCCAGCAGGCGCACAGGTAAACCAGGGAGAACCAGCACAGGTAAACCAGCAGTGGGTGCAAGAAGTCCATGTTACCATGGGTAAGGAGTCCAAGGAGGACAAATTCTGTCACCTCCATGAGATTGGTCACCACTAATGACATCACCTGCATCAAAATCCTCAGGGAATAAAATACTCACCATCTGCTGTGCTGGACATGCGGCATTTATCTGCACATGGCGAGCACTGTCCTTTCCCCTCGTGATTAGTCTCGGGTCCTATTGTGCGTCTTCACCCCACAGTGACCCCATTTCCTGCTCTGCTCGACCTTTGTGGGTACAGTGACTGGAACGTGCCACCATTGTCCACGCAGCCTGTGAACAGTCCTGGAGGGCAGAGAATTCCACTGACTCAGCCGTCTCTTCCCCAACTCACTGGATCCAATGGATGGGCCCTCCCACCACCTTGAGGTGGCCCAGTCCCCTCCTCTCCGGTCACCAAGTCCCCAGGTCTGCTCATCTCCCAGGAGCAGGACACTCAATGAACCTTAGGGAACAGGAACGAGCAAGGGTGACCCCAAATCCAGGCTGTCGGGTCTTCCAGATGCCAAATACCCACAAAACTCCATGCCAGGCCCAGCTCACAGGTGCACAGTTAGAGGCTCAGTGGACACCGACCCAGGGGGTCTGTTCCTGGCTCTCGGTGCCCACGTAATTCAGCACAAAATTGGGTGGGGTGTGCCCAGAGCCCCGTATTTGGCATCTGACAACTGTCTTCCCCCCACTCCTGCATCCTATGAGCTTGGGGTGACTTCCTGGTTTGCTTACCCTGGTCATTGTCTGCCAGCCCCGCACCCTCCACCTGAGGAGCTAAGATTGTTTCTCCCTCAGCTCTTTCTTCCCCTGGTCACATCCACACATCCCTCCTGTAGGATGAGCTTGTTTACCTCCAGGGTCCCCCTGTCCCCTCTTGTCCCTCCATTAAACTCATGCAAATCTTTGATGGGAGGAGGATGGCTCGGGGCTGAGTCATTCAGTCTGTGAGTGTGGCTGTCCCTGCCGGGCAAAGGGACCAGGGTCCCTCCATGTGCAGGTTTGTTCATCACACCAGGCCTGTCTGTGAGGGGGATGTCTGGAGATGGGGAAGCCTCCTCCACTTTCCTCCTACTTCCCAGTCTCACCCTCACCTCTCTCTGTGGGCATGAGGGAGGGGAGGTCCTGGTGAAGGTAGGATACACTGGTTAACAAATTTTTACAAAAGTCATGTTACTGAAATAAATGTAGTTATTTCCTATCAATTTATATGTGCTCAACACGAATATGACAGTGAAATTCTAATTTTGGCTTTAGTTTTTTTCTTTATAATCTGCAATAAATTGATGTTTCCATCATGAAATACATGCTAATAGTAATAGGCCTACGGTTAATACTTGTAAAAAATCAAGTCATAGACTGCTTCTTAGATTTCTTCGCTTGTCTCTTATACAGCTGTTCAGGAATAGAATAGATGGAAGACAGTTTCCATTATGCAAAAGCACAGCCTTAAGACTCATTTTCGAAGAGTCTAGAAATAGTCTCCATTCTTGTGGGTCATGAGTGATTTCTCAGGCATTCATGAGGCCCTCAATATCAGAACAGAATGCCAGAGTACTTTCCTTTCTGAAGAAAGGTTCCAACTGCTGGTGGCTCTTTTGATATAAAATAATTGTGATATCTTCTTCTAGAAGATTCCATTGTTGGAGTCTTGGTCCTCTCAATTCTGCCTTGTTCTTGGATAAGTCCAAATCACAAACCAGGTCATTTAGTTCTTCCTGTGTTAGTCTGTGTGGGGTTGATGATGCACCACAGTGAAAATCTGGATCACTGCATGCTGATGGAACAGGAGAACAGGTTGGCTCACCTTTGTCCTCATCAGATGAATCAAGAGAATATTCTGCAGGAGGTTCTGGAATGGGAAGTCCCTCACCATGTGGAACTGGTCTCAATGCAGGCGGAATGTTTGGGTAGACTATTCTCAACTTCTTTTGATTCATTATTCCACCGGAAAGAGGAGGAACGAGGCAGAAGTAACAGTCTTTGATGTGGTTGCTTGGCTCTCTCCACACCATGGGGACTGCAAACGGCATTGATGGTCTTTTGCCATTTAACCACTGTGCTAGCTGTGTTGTACATGTGGCACAGCATCTAGGAGGGGCCCAAGGCTTGTGTTGGTCACCAACTTTGCATCTGAAGTAAAGATGATAAGCCTTCTTCACTTGAGATGGGATACTTTTTTCTGGTTGGCAAATGTCTCTTCCCCACAAATAGAGCAGAAATTGTCCACGCTATTAACACAATTTTGAGGCATTATTGTTCTGTATTGTGCCTAAATGGATAAAATAATAACAGTTCTATGGAACAGTAGCTTAAACTGTTTCACACAAAGTCTGAAATATTTTCAATGCTCGACCTTTCTGACAGGACTTTATATAGTGCACTGCTGACGTCAGCTTACTTCAGCAGCCTCCTGGCAGTAGTATTGCACTGCATCAGGAAATGATGCAATCAACTCTGGATGACTCTGGATGATGTGTGCATGATGGTATTATGCAATGCGATGCAATATTACAATCATTCTAGACTGATTTAGGGTGCTGTTGCAGTCATACTGGATAAATTTACACGGTGAAACATATAAAAAGAATTATATGAAATATCTTCAAAGTGAGAGCTAATAAAAAATTTTCAGGGTTATATTCATGTTCCAGCACACCAAGATACTACAGATTAGGACCTTTTAAAGTCAGTAACGATCTCACTGCTGACCAGTGGTATTTAAGAGCATGTAAAAATATAAAATAATTGTAATATATTAGCAGTAGTAATTTCAGATAGTTTAATAAAAACAAGGAAATAAATCATGAAACATTGTGGTAAAAATGTGACATCTGTTGAGTGATTTAAATACAAATTTAGAATGATAAAATAACTTTCACGTATATCTCCTTCTGACCCTATTCAAGTTCCCTGACTTTATTTTACAGTATCACTAGCACCCTGAGTGACGGAGTTGGGGAAAAACTCAAGTTCATGTCCTTGTTCAAGTCACATGTCCATGCCACCCTCATTAGTGCCAGCCATGATTGGTCAACATTTTCCTTTAAATGTTATTGAATTTCTACTTCACTCATATCTGTCATCATATTTAGGACAAAAAATTATAACATTCTGATTTTTAGCAATAAGTATTATTTTTTTAATATCCTCTGGAATGTCTTCATTACAATTTAATTCCATGAATTGTTATGATTTTATTTAGTACCCAAAATACAGTGTTCTCAATGCAAACATTCTAGTTATGAAGTAATGATGATCACATATACCATAAAGCAAACTCTTTTTTTAATGATCAATTTATAAAACTCACTATCTTTTAACATCTTAAATTAAAAAAAGATTATATTTTCTCTCATGGAGACTCTTTGCAGGATGATTCAGCAGTGAGATCAACTCGTGCACCTGTAGAATTAGTTTTCATTATTTATAAAATGAATATTTTAAGTGCTAGCCTTTCTCAAGTCTAAAATGAAGCCTGAAATCTATAAACTTTCAAGCCTGAATGGATTCTCCTCTGACCATGGCTGGGTAGATACCTGCAATCTACGGGGGAGAGTCCCAGCTGCCTTGTAGAGTCTCTTCCCTGAGGTTGTGACATCACTCAGACAGAGGGCATCCTGGTCTCTCACTCCATGGTCGTGGGCATGTGTGGATCCTCTGAACACTCACAGGATTTCCACCCTCCCTCCTGCTACTGCCTCTGTGGTCAGAGCAGGGACCTCAGGGCAGGGCTATTTGACCCCTGGTGCTGGAGTCTGTGAGTTGATCACTGTCCAAGACTCTATTCCTCAGGGAGTTTATTCCAGGGGTACAAGTGTACATGTCTAATTGGCATCATCCTACAGCACATCCCAGTGATCATTAGTGCACTGAGTGTGCCAGAGGAAATTTTGTTAGTTTTCACCCTTGTATGGACAGGACTGTGGCTCCTCCTTCCCCAGGCTCCATCAGCCCCCATGGACCCTGCCACAGGAGACATGGGTGTGGCCCCGTCATAAAAGGCACTGATGAGCCATGAACAGAGGGAGCTGGACAGTCCCTCTCACCCACTGTCTACCCTTCATGGGAGACCGAGGGTGCATGAGGGGGATGAGGCAGCGGTGGCGACAGAAGGCAGCTGATGAAAGAAGGAATTTGGGAGAGGAAGGAAAACGAGGAGACACTCAGGAGTTTTGACTAAGGAAGGGGAAGATACCTGGATCCTTTGAGATTGATTTGTTCTGTTGTGTGACAATGTTTTGGTGCTGACATTTATTCTTGACACCTTTAACTTGGCATCTCTATCTGAATTGTTGTTTTTGAGGGAAAGTGGCCTTCTTAGCAAATTGCAGCCTATTCCTAAGGCTGATCTGATGCTGTAGGCTGCTGTGCACCCATGGGGGACCCTGAGTTCTTCCTGGACTCTCCCTCTAGGTGCGGACAGGAGGGCCCTGTGGACCGGCATCTGCGGTCTCGGCCCAGGGGTCCCGTCCCGCCTGTGCTGGTCCAGGGCATCTGCCGTCCATGAGGGCGGCCACTGAGTTCTCAGTCAGCAGCTCCATGACAATCAGCTCAGATTTAATTTTACATGAGGGACAATGACAAGTAATTATAGTAACCATCTGAAGAATTAATATTGAAAAAAGAATTATTTTTCAGACCAAGCTCCTTTGGTTGAAATTACAATCTGCTGGCCTTAGGAGGAAATGAAGAACTGTACCAGGGAGAGGGTGGAATTAGCAGATGTGCAACACATGTGAGGATGGTTCCCCTCCCCGGACAGGACCCTGATAATGAAGCGACAATGGCTCGTGTCATTCCTGAAGGAAAAGTTTCGCACCTTTACTTGAGTCCCCAAGTAGTGCTCTGGGGAGACTAAAATGACCTAAATTAAGAGAAGTCAAGGAACTTTTCAAAAATCCTCATACTGTCTTTACTAGAAATTGTCAATTTTTAACATTTTGTGGTCCATCACGTATTAGTACGTGTTTTTGTCACCAGTATCAGGTGGCCGCTCACATGTTAATACGTGTTCATCTAGCCTCCGGTTTTTCACGCCATGGTGGATTTATTTGGAACTATTAGGAGCTATTTCTTTGATCGTACTCAGTCTAGAAGCTGAACACCAAACACATTGTTTTGGTGAAAGTGTAAGGTGTTTTATGAGAGATATTAGTTTTTTTTAATATCCAGTAGTTCAGGAGTTGTGTGTGTTTTATTGAATGCTTATACCATTCATGCGGTGGCACAGAAAATGGCCGGCCCCAAGGGCTGGTGAATTTAAAGGGCACCGGCACACAAAGTGTTAAGCCTAAAGGACTCAGGCCGGGCCAGGGCTGGCCAGCGTGCAGGAGGAGAGGCTACTTGGGTCTGGGCAAGGTAGTGACAGCGGATAGGGGACACTTGTTGCCAATCAAGGCCGTCCTGTGGCCGGGAGATGGGAGAGACCTGGTGTTTCCGCCCAAATCTGGGGACTTGGGCACTGTTTGGGGGACAGACGCTGAGACCTCGCCCCCTGCCTCTTTGCACTGCCTCCCCCATACCCCACACCCTTGGCCAGGTCGCGCCCCCCGCCTTGCCCCTGGGGCCTGCCTGTGGGCACTATGACACCCAGACTCTATAGACCCGGATACCTGCAGGGAGATGACACCTCCTTTCCCCCCACCCCCGTTCTAAGGGGCAGCAGGGAGGGTGGGGTTAGCACCCAGGCAGGGTGTCAGGAGCGGGAGGGTCGGGACCTGACAGACGCTGCAGTGACCCTGTGGCCCCTGAGCCCTCTGGGTACAGTGTTCGTGGGGTCTCGCCCATTTCTGGCCAGGATATCTGCTCTGGGTTGCTGGGTGTGTGGTCTGTGTGTTTTGGAAGCTCTTTGTCAGATGTCTGATGTGCCCATTTCCTCTAGAGCAGGTGCCTATTTTCATGGTGGTTGTTGGGGCACAAAAACTCTCTAGTTTGGAGGTGCCCCTTTTTTACTTTGCTCCTTTCCCTGACCTGGGATTTGTGTCTCAAAGGTCATTTGTGGGGTAGATGTCCAGTGGGGAATCGCTCTGTGTTCTTTCTGGTATTTAATGGTTTCTGGTCTTATCCAGACTTTAATCCATAAACATGATCAACATCACTAATAATCCAGGGGAAACATGGATCCAAACCACAGTGAGCCGTGCCCTGTTAGAAGGCCCATTAAGACTGGACACAGCAAGGAGGGAGGGAGGATGGAGAGGAAGGTTCACCCCGCCCCGCTGCTGGTGGGGACCACAGTGGTGCTGTCCCTGGGAAATAGTTGGATGCATCTCCAAACACTCAGACTGGAACTCCCACTGGATGGATCAACCTTTGAGGGCATCTGACCCAGATATGCAGACCCCACACTGCAGACTCTGCACTGTGTCCACAGCAGCACCATCCACTACTGTGCTGCGGCCCCACCCAGTTCTGTGGGAAAAGGAGGGAACAAATAGTTGTGGGCACACACTCAATGGAGTACTATGCAGCTGTTTAAAAGATTAATCATGTCTTTTGGAACAAGGTCCATGAGTGGACCTTGAGGAGATGTGTGAAGTGAAAAGAGCAGAGAGTGAGAAACAGAGAGCAGATGGTCTCCTCATCTGGGAATAGAAAACACAGAAAACCTGTATGAACAAATAAGCAAAAACAAATGTGGACCAAATCAAAAATCTGCTGGTAGCAGAGGGAATGGGGAAGGGCACAGAGGTGAGGATGAGGGCCTGGCGCCGCAGGGGCAGGTGTTCAGTGGATGCTGAGTGGACATGGCACAGCCGAGTTGCTGATGTGACCACAGTGAACATAATGAAAAGTCTAAATGAGCTAATGCCTTTGATGACGAACAAATGCTGAATTAACGTGACGTTACTATGACAACTATGGCAAGAAAATCCCCTTCCCAACAGACACATAGTGGATTTGTCAAAGGAAAATAGAAAAGACACTCACAGGCATCTAACCAGGGAATGACGTCACAGCCCAGGCAATGAGACTGTGACCTCATTCACCGAACGTGATACAGCAGTATCAGTGACACTTCATTGAGAGATTGCGCAAATTTCCCTGAAAAGAATATATCTTTGAGAGATTTTCCATGCAGTTATAAAGGGAACTTGAATGGACTCAAGTTTGTGGTTATCATACATTTTTATTTTGACACTCATGTTCATGGACTGAATATGTTATAGTCTCTAAGAGAGTTTCGAGAAACAGGGACCTATTCCCAGAGAAAATGTTGAGAGGATGAACGTTACACACCCCCACTCAGGTTTTCAATATTAGGACAATGGTGAGACTCTCTGTGTAGTCAGATGTTGCCAACCTATTGAGACAGACAACATTGTTGTGCTTTAGCTTACATGATGTTATAAATAAGAGACAATGAACTCCCAAGATAGAACAGTGAACTTCAGTGTTTTCTACAAGAAAGTCAGGAAGACGACCTGGTGTAGAACACCAAGATACCACTTGGAAAACTAAGGGAACCAAACAATAAACACAAGAACAACAAATGTCTTAAAGTCATAAATTTAAAAAGTGGAAATGTGGTCCTTCAAAAGGAATTCATTTTTCTAAGAACTATTTCATCTTCAAAATACACCATCAAGGGTATATAACACGTTAGCATCAAAACAAGATGTGATGGAAATTAACATTCCCATCAATGACAGGTTTCAATCATAGATTCCAATTCCCTAAACATCCTTCCATTTCTGGTATATTCAAGTGTAGTTTTCCTTGTCTTTTGAACAGAAACACGAATTTCTCTTAGAGTAAGATGCCCCACTGGGAAATGTGAGGGGTGGGGACCCCAGTGAACTCTGCGCCCCTCCCCCCACAAGGACGGGGCCCTCAGTGGAGACACAAACAGGCTGCAGGAACTGAGCCCCCACTGTGGCCCTGTGACCTGTGTGCTCCCCCGAGGTCAGACACTCTTTACTACTACTTCATTTTACATAATGTTGGTAATGTGTGAGTTCTAGAGCATTCTTTCTACACCAAATACATGTTTTAATCATCAGCTGGATTCAGTTTATGAATATTACATAGGGAGGGGTTTGGCAAAATGTTGTATTATTTAGGAAACTACAGTTATGGGAGAATATGCGAATACATTTCGCCAAAGAAAGGAAACCTATTGATAGGAGTATTTTCTTTTTCAAAAAAATTTAAGTTTACAATTTATTTATTTATTTTTGAAGATGTATTTATTTATGCATACAAGCTGGGGTGTAAGCCAGAGGTGTGGGGTGATAAGAAGACTCACCAGAGACAGAGTGGGGATCAGAACAGGCAGATCAACCGAAATACACTGCTGAGGGGAGCAGCGGGGAGACAGGAGAGGGCTGCTGTGCCAAGTGGGAATCTCACTGGCCCGGGATTGAACTTGTGCTGCAGTGGCTCTGGATAGTTTCACAGTGCTGCGCTTAACCTGTTGTACCACCAGGGAGGCACAAGAGGAGTATTTTCATCATAATGAAAATATGATGATGTATCAGAGTTAGAGGGAGAAACTGTATGAATGACAGTGTATAGCAGATGTGATAACTCATTTGATGGAGTATTGGCCCTTCATCAGTCTCCCCACAGCTGTCTTCATGGCCTGGTTTCTCAGACTGTAGATGACGGGATTAAAGGTGGGGGGCACCATTGTGTAGAACATAGGAATGACCAGGTCAGAAATGGACGGAGTCTTTGAAATTGGCTTCAGATAAGCAAAGATCCCAGTGGAGAGAAATAGCACCACCACCAGCAGGTGGGGAAGGCAAGTGGAGTAGACTTTAGACTGACCTTCTGTGGATGGAATCTTCTTGACAGCAGAGAAGATGTGGACATAGGAAATGACGATGAAAATAAAATAGCAAATACTTAATACTGAACTGATGACAATGGGTACAAGTTCTGTCATTAAATTTCTTGAGCAGGAAATAGCCAATAGCTGCGGGACGTCACAGAAGAACTGATGGACCACATTGGACCCACAGTAGGACAAGGAGAAGGTTCCAGCTGTGTTTATCACAGCATAGAGACTCCCACCCAGCCAGGACACAGCTGTCAACTGCACACACCTGTCCCTGCTCATGATGACCTCATAGTGCAGGGGGTGGCAGATGGCAGCATAGCGGTCAAGGCTCATCACCGTGAGCAGGTGCACTTCTGTCCCCGCTGAAATAAGCATCATGAAGACCTGAAGGACACAGCCAGGGATCGAGATGGAACTTCTGTGCATCAGAGAGTTGGCAATGGACTTGGGGACCGTGGCTGAGATGAGGCAGAGATCCGTGAAGGACAGAGTCCTCAGGAAGAAGTACATGGGTGTGTGGAGGTGGGGGTCCAGGGTTGTGATGACCACAATGAGCCCATTCCCCAGCAGGGCACACAGGTAAACCAGCGAGAAGAGCAGTGGGTGCAGGAAGCCCATGTTCCGGTGGGTGGGGAATCCCAGGAGGATGAATTCTGTGACCACCGTAAGATTGGTCACCAGTGTAGACATCACCTGTATAAAAAAGTAAACACGAAGAAAGAAAATGTCAAATATTCCTGTATGGAACATAAAATGGGTTATAATCATAGGATAATAATTCAATCTATTTACCTGGTGATTACTCTTCTAGTTCCTATTGAGTCCAGTATCATCATATGTATACTGCATTATTCAACCCTTTTATTTCCATCTCATGTGAAGGTGCCATTATTACACTGTCCAAACATGTCCCTGAAAATTGGTGAAGGACTGAAAATTTCAATCGAACTGTACAAAAATTTAAGATATAATCTTAATATCAAACAAATCTGATTGTCAGCCCCTCCCTACCACCCCATCCAGCTGTTCCTGCCTCCTGCCCAGCATCTCAGCCCAGCCCACCAGTGAGAGGTTGTCCAGTTCACAGTCCCAGAGGAAACGGGTCCCACACTGAGCACCCTCCACCCCCAGAGAGTCTGTCCTGCTCCTCTCTGAACAGCCCTTGGTCTGGGAGGCTCCCACAGTGACAGGTGTGAGCAGGGGGACAGCATGTGCGGGTCCCTGTTTTCCTGCTCCCGAGACCCGACACGGTGATGGAATGGAATGACTTGTGCTGAGTGTCCACTTGTGGCTTGCTCTGACCAATCCTCTGTTAGACCCCTCTATCCTGTGGCCTCATTGCTGACTCCTGGTCCCCATTTCCTCATTTCCGCATCTCCCCCTTGCACCTGACTCGCCCCACATCTAAGGACTCAGAGACCATGTTTCCTGCAGAGTCTCCTCCTGTGGTCACGTCCACATGTTCCTTCTGCAGAATGAGCTTGTCCACTCCATGTGACCCCTCGTCCCCTCTGTCCCTCCATTGGACTCGTATAAATCTGTGACAGGAGAAGGACGGCTCCGGGGGCCGAGTCAGACGGTCTGTGAGTGTGGCTGTCCCTGCCAGGCAAAGGGACCCAGGTCTCTCCATGTGCAGGTTTGTTCATCACACTGGGCCCGTCCGTGAGGGGGACGTCTGGACACAGGGCAGCCTCCCCCACTCTCTTCCTCCTCCCCAATCTCACCTTCCCCTCCCTCTGTGGGGATGACGGAGAGGGAGTTCCTAGTGAAGTTAGGATGGTTAAGGAGAATGTGGGGAAAACAATCATGGACATAATTCTAAATAATTTAATAAAAACTAGAAAATCAATGAAAATATCATTTATCCATTGATGTACGTATCTTTTGAGTGATTTAGAATAATATTTGTAATGATGAAATAATTTTTGATATATATCTCTCCCTGGCATTGTTAAAACACTGCGTTTTCTTCATTTTAACGTCGTTAAGAATATCTGAGTGATGGAGTTGGGGAAAAATCCCAAGTCATGTCCATGAACAGCAGACGTCCTTGACACCCTCACTTCAATGTCAGACCATGAAGCATCAACATGCTGCTGTAAAGAGTTTTTGAATTCCTAGTTGACTCAGAACTGTCATAATATTTCAAAACAGAAAGGTCTACCATCCTGATTTTTAACAATTAGTGTTTTTAATTTCATCTTGAGTTTAGTCTTCATCACAATTTAATTCCATCCATTGCTTTGATTTTAATGGATATTCAATACACACTGACTCCCTGTGCTGAAGGCCTCATCATAGTTATGAAGCATTAATTGTTACATGTATTGGAAATCAAAATCTACTAATACGGTGAAGGTATTAAGGCCATAATATTTGAACAGTTCATTAAAAAAAATAATTTCTGGGGCCTCCCTGGTGGTGCATTGGGTTAAGTACAGCCCTGTGGAGCTGTCGGTGGCTGTGGTGCGAGTTCAGTGCCCTGCCAGGGAGATTTCCTCATGGCACAGAAGACCTCTCTTGCCTCACCTGCTGCTCCCCTTAGCAGTGTATTTCAGTTGATCTGCCTGTTCTGCTCCCCACTCTCTCTGGTGAACCCTCTCACCACCCCGCACCTCTGGCCAGCACCCTAGCTTGTATGCAAAAATAAATAAATATATAAAAAAATTCTGTCATTGAGTCTCACCCAGGATGGCACGGCTATGTGTCATTGAGCAACTTGTGCTCCTTTAAAGTGAATAGCTTTCATTATTTGTGAAATGAATATTTTAATCTCTATACTACCTCCAGTCTAAAATGGAGCATGAAATCTAAAAACATTCAAGTCTGAATGATTTCTATTCTGAAACTTGTTAATAACAGAATACCTGCAATCTGGGGGGAAAGTCCCAGCTGCCTTGTGAAGTCTCTTCTCTGAGGTTGTCGCCATTACATGGAAAGAGGGCGTCCTGGTCTCTCACTTGATGGCTACAGGCATGTGTGGGTCCTCTGAACACTCACAGGATCCACCCTTCAATGTCTGCTGCCTCTGTGGACAGAGCAGGGACCTCAGGGCTGAACTATTTGACCTCTGGTGCTGGCGTCTGTGAGTTGATCCTGTCTAAGACTCCATCCCTCAGAGACTTTATACCAAGAGGGCAAGCGCCTTTTTCTTGGACTGTCTCAATTGGCATCGTCCTACAGCACTCATCCCAGTGATCATTAGTGCACTGAGTGTGCCAGAGGCAATTTTGTTAGTTTTTACTCCTGTGTGGGCAGCCTCCACTGACCCCTACACGAGTGGACCTAGGTGTGGCCCCCGTGATAAAAGCCATTGATGAGCCACATCCAGAGGGAGCTTGACAGTCTCCATCACCCACTGTTTCCCTCCATGGGGAGACCGGGGAGGTGGGGTGAGGGGGTGGGGCAGCCGTGGCGGCAGGAGGGGCTTGCTGGGAGGGAGGGAGGTAGACAGAGAAGGATAAACTCCACAGATGTAAAGGCAAAAGGGAAGACACCTGGATCTTCTGATTGTGTGTCTTTGCATCACGTCAATGTCATTTATGTGATCTGGTGCATTCTCAGGCCCTATAACTCTGCATATCAATCTGAATAGTTACTATTGTTGAGTCATTTTGCCTGTATCTTGATTGATGACACAGGCTACTGACTTCTGTCCATGGTGTGGTTTCACTTGGGTCTTGATCTCATGATTAGAGTGGCTTTTCCTATTGGAAAGTTCTTGGAAAAGAACTTTGTATTTATGGACTTAAACTGTGAAAAATGGTTAGAAGCAGACAAATAAACAAATTAAAGCTTTACTTATGCCACAGTATTAGCTAGATTCAAACTGGCTATGTGTGTGTGTGTGTGTGTGTGTATGTGAGTGTGTGTGTGGTCTTTGCCTTTTCCTCATACGGAGGTAGGAGATAGGGCACAAGTGAGCTCCGTGGATCCTCATGCCTTGGTGGGTGTGGTGTTATGAGCTGAGGCTGGGCAGAGATTTTTCCTCCAAAATATACTGAGACCATCCCAGTGTCTGTTGACACGAATGTGGCAATGGACAGTCATAGGCTAGATGTAGTTTTGATGATGTTTTAACATGACACAGATGTCAAATAGCATTTGTGCCAAACTTAGAATTAATTTCATTTCCCATCACCCACTGAAGATGATTTCAATGCCCTTTCATCACAGAGTAAAGGAGGCACACTTGGAAAGTCAAAACTTTATTGATTTGGAAAGAATAGATGAGAAGAGATGTCGGCGGGTGTGAGGTCAGAGCATGCAAACATTTTTCCGCCGTGCTGCAGCCGCTGCCTCAGTTGCTCCCTGCATGCCTTAGGGCCGCAGAGAGATTCAGCACATCTTTTTAAAATGAGGATTGCATATTTCCTTTCAGTCCAACATACAACAATAGGAAGAAGAATACATAATAAATGTTTGAGAAATTATGACACTTAAAGGAAAATATTTTCCAGACAAAGTATGATTTTTAAATTCACTAATATCGGTTGGACTATAATGGGGATAAAAAGATTACTAAAACTTGCACTATAAATCACACACTGATGTCAGTGTATGTGCTGGTTTAATTGCCTCTCACCGTACAGTAGCAGGTTATAATAAAATGACACCGGAACATGTTGATTCACAGAAAGAAATAGTTATGACATGCCCTTCGTGCCCAGTCAACGGTCTCGATAGTCTAGAATGGAAGCTACAGAATGTCATAAACTAAGTTAAAGAGCTTTTCAAAAATGATTTTTATGCTGTGACTAGAAAGAGTTAATTTTTATGCTAAAATATTCTCTGGCCTGCGCAGGCAGCGCATGCAGACCCTGGGCAGACGCCGCAGGCCTGGCCCAGGGACTCTGACGACATACAGCGCGGGGCATGGTGCGTCTACGCGGCTCAGGTCTCAGAGCTGTCTGGTTTCTTCCAGATGCTGGCTGGAGGCCCTGTCACCGTCCTTGGCGCAGACAAGAGCAGGGGAGTGGGTGCTCAGTCAGAGGGGGGCGGCACACACGGGTCTGGGGCTCAAGGTGCCGGCTCCTGCGGGGTTTCTGGGGTGGGGACGGGGCGCCCTGGGTGCTGTGAGCTGGGCCGGCCCCGGAGCGCCCTGGCCTGGGGAGCTGGGGCCCTTGTCCTGTTTTGTCCACAGTCAGTGCGCCCAGTGCCATGGCGACTCCGGGCCTCTCCAGGCGGAGCTGGGCGGGGAGGGCCAGGCGCAGGCGCGGCCCATCCTCTGTCTTCATGGTGACATGTCTATGTGGGTCTTACGCTTGTGTTTATCTAGGTGGGGTTTTTTTTTTTTTTTTTTTTTTTTTTGGTGTGTGTGTGACTCTGTTTGTGTCCTGTCTGATTCCAACTATGTGACGTCTGGAAAGACCTGAACTGTGGAGACCAGGAGATCGGTGCCAGGGCAGAGGGTGACAGAGCACAGAAGGTCACAGATTAGCAAAAATGCACTGGGGAATCCCAGGAGGACAAATTCTGTCACGACCGTGAGATTAGTCACCATTGGAGACATCATCTGTATTAAGAAACGTGAAGGGAAGAAAATGTCAAATCTTCCAACATTGAACATATGGGTTATCAACATAGGTTAATAATTCAATCTATTTTCCACATAATTGCTCCTTCTTTAACCCATTTATTTCCATTTCATGTAATAGCATGAGATGTACAGTGTACATTGTTACATTGTTCAAGCCAATCCTGAAAATTGGTGATAATTTAAAAATTTCACCTCTCCCCTACAACCCTTGAACAAATTAGAATCTCTTATTTGTCAAAAAATTCAGTTGACATCCCTTCCCTATCACCCCAGTCCCACTGCTCTGCCAACTGCCCATGACCCAGGGTCCCAGCCCAGCAGAGCTCTGAGACGTTGTCTAGTCCACAGCCACAGAGGAAATGTGACCCACACAGAGCACCCTCCACCTCCCAGAGAGTCTGTACCCTGTTCCTCCCTGCACAGCGCTGGGTCTGGATGATGGAGGGGAGGTCCTGATGATGGAAGGATTTTTAAGGCAACATTGTCATATAAAATAATTGCAACACATTGTTGGAAATCTTCCCAATAATTTAATAAAAACAAGGACATAAATCAGGATATGAGGTGGTCAAAGATGTAGACATCTTTGAGTAGTATAAAAACATGTTTACAATGATGAAGTAAGTTTTGACATATATTTCTTCTTGTGCAGAATCACCAAAAATCCCTAACAGGTGGCGTTAGGAAAAACCCAAGGTCATGTCCATGAGTAGACAGGTGTCCTCGCTGTCTTCTCTTAGTGTCAGAGTCATGAAATGATCAACACTGTGGCTGTGAAGTTGTGGAGTTTCCACTTGACTCTATGTCTGTCATGATATTTAGGCAAAGGCAGAACATATTCTGATGTTTTAAAAAAGATTTCTTTATTTATACATACAAGAACTGGGGTGCAGTCCAGAGGTGAAGAGGGTGAGAGGATTCACCAGAGACAGAGTGGAGAGCAAAACAGGCAGATCTACTGAGATACACTGCTGAGGGGAGCAGCGGGGAGACAGGAGAGGTCTGCTACACCATGTGGGTCAGCTCCCTGGCTGGAGATTGAACTGGTGCTGTAGTAGCTGCGGATAGCTTCATAGTGCTGAGACTTGACCCATTTCATCATCAGGGAGGCCCTGAACATTCTGATTTTTAAGAATAAGTACCGTATTTAAATTCCCCTGGAATTTCTTCATTACAATCTAATTCCATTAATGTTGTGATTTTATTTAGTACCAAAAACACACTCTGTGTGCTGAATGCTAAAATGCTCATCATCAAGCAATAATTGTCACATCTGCCATGAACCTAAATCTTCTAGTATATAATATATATTATATTATAATATGTATAAATATACTAAAAATCAACATCTTTTGAACACTTTAAATTAAAGATGAATATATTTTCTCTCATAGAGATTCACCCCAGATGATACGGCAGTGGGACACTGAGCATCTTTTACACCTTTAGAATATGTTAGTTTTCATTATTTATAAAATGAATATTTTAATTACTGTGCTTTCTCAAGTCTAAAATGAAGCTTGTAATCTATAAATTTTCAAGTCTGAAAGATTACTATTCTGAAAACTCTTTAATAACTGAATACCTGCAATCTGGGGGAGGGAGAGGGCATGTCCCAACTACCTTGTCAAGTCTCTTCTCTGAAGTTGTCACATTACACAGACAGAGGGCGTCCCGGCCTCTCACTTCATGGCCGCGGGCATGTGTGGATCCTCTGAACTCTCACAGGATTGCCACCCTCTGTCCTGCTGCCTCCTCCATGGTCAGAGCAGGGACCACAGGGAGGGGTTATTTGACCTCTGGTGCTGGCGTCTGTGAGTTGATCACTGTCCAAAACTCCATCCCTCAGGAACTTTGTTCCAGGAGGACAAGTGCCCTTTTCCAGTTGACTTAATTGGTATCATCCGACAGCACATTGCAGTGAGTAATTAGTGTACTCGGTGTGTGGATGTAATTTTGTTTGTGGTTTACACTGTATGGAAATGAATATAAAAATCCTCATTTCCAGGTTCCATCATAATCTGTTGTGTCTACTGTGGTTGGCATCATCATTAAAAGCAATGGAATGAGTCCATGTCCCAGAGAGCTGGACAGTCACCGTCACCTACTGCGTGCTCTTCATGGAGAGACCTTGAGAGATGGAACGAAGGGGGGATGAGGAAATGGTGGAAGCAGGTAAGAAGGGAAAGATATGAAGAAAGGAAGGAAGGAACATAGGGAGGAAGAGTGGGGAGGAGAGACAAGTAGAAATTCCGTAGAAGTGAATGACCAAGGGCAAAAATACCAGTTCTTCTGAAAAAGAAATTTGTAGTAGTCTCTTAAAAATTGCTTATTCAGGGCCTCTGTGATGGCTCAATGGGTTAAGCGCAGTGCTGTGAAGCTGTAGGCAGTGGCTGCACGAGTTCGATGCCTAGCCAGGGAGCTTCCCACATGGCGCTGCAGACCTCTCCTGCCTCGCCCGCTGCTCCCCTCAGCAGTGTATTTCGGTAGATCTGCCTGTTCTGCTCTCTGCTCTGTATCTGGTGAACCCTCTCACCTCCCCACACCTCTGGCCTGCACCCCAGCTTGTATGCATAAATAAACAAATCTTTAAAAAAATTCCTTATTCATGTAATTCTTTTCCATTCTCAGCACTTATAAATCTGCAGTTAAATTATAACTGTTGTTATGTTTGAATAATTTGATTGTAATTTTAACAACATAAATGATTAGGGTTTATGTACATGGTGTCATATGACTTAGGTTTGCTGCATGATTATAGTGATGTCATATATTTGGAAGCAGGCATTTAATCTGTTCTGAGTTTATTTTTCTGTGTGGTGTGAGCCAGTGACCTACTTTCATTCTATTGCATGTGGCTGTCCAGTTTTCCCAATGCCATTTCCCCACTTTCTTTGTTCTAGTGCATACTCTAGGCTCCTTGTCAATGATTAACTGTCCATCTAGATGTGGGTGTCTTTCTGGGCTTTAATTATATTCCATTGGTGTGTGTGTGTGTTTTTGTCCCAGTACCATGACATTTTAACTATTATAGCTTTATTGTAAGGACTGAACCTGGAAGTGTGCTGCCTCCATTCTTCCTCATTTTTGTCAGGATTGTTTTGGCTGTTTCAGGTCTTTTGTGGTTCCACATGCATTTGAGTAATATTTATTTTATAGCTTTTAAGAATATCATTGAATTTCCTATTGGTATTCCATTGAATCTGTAAATTGCTTTACCTCTCATGTTCATTTTGTAATGTTGATTCTTCCAAGCCATGAGCAGGGAATATATTTCCATTTCTTTGTCTTTTCTATTTCTTTTAACAATGTCTGACTATTTTCTTTGTATCTTCACCACCTTTGTTAAGTATACCCTAGGTACTTAAGCTTTGTGATTATAAATAGGATTGTTTTCTTTTTTTTTCTATTTAAAGATATATTTATCTGTGAATTTATTTATCTGGGGTGTAGGCCAGAGGTGTGGGGGTGAGAGGATTCACAGAGGCAGGGTGGGGAGCAGAACCAGCAGATTGACTGATATCAATTGCTGAGGGGAGTAGCTGGGAGACAGGAGAGGTCTGCTGGTTCCTGTGGGAAACTCTGTGGCCTGGGATTGAACAGTGCTGCTGTGCCTCATGATAGCTTGATAGCACTGAGACTTAACCTCTTGGGCCACCAGGGAGGTCTGGTCATCTCTTCTGGCTCATTGTTTGCATATAGGAAGGCAATTGATTTTCATGTGTTGATTTTGTAAGCTTCCAACTACACTGAAGTGGTTACTGATTTAATTTATTTTTTTCAGTGGAGTCTTCAGTATTCTCAGTGTATATTATGCTGTGCACAACAGGTTTAATTTTGCTTAAACCTTTAAATTCATACAAACTTGAGTCAGTTATTGTTTTATTAATTTAAATATTTTAGTTATGTTATACATAGCTGACAAAATGTAGATAATGAATAGGCTAGTGTCTTGTTTATAATAGTCTGATTTCAATCTTCTTAATTCAATACATGTATTGAAATCTCATTATATCCCATAATTTAATTGACCAGTAAACTATGACAGTGTCAATAATTAAAATCAATAAAATTATTAATCATCAGAAAAAATAAAAATGCGAAGTATTTAAAAGAACAGTAGCAAGTTGAAAAACCAGAAGTTCAAAGACTGAAATTTTGCTATCTATTCTCTTCATTCCTGGCTGGCCCACAGAGTCCCCTCGTGCCCACAGGGAGCTCACCTGGGCTGGAGGCAAGGTCAGCCTGACGAGGCTCTCAGGGTGAACGGTGTTGAGAATGAGTGAAATGATTTGATATCCAATTGGAACTGCATTTTATAATCAAACACGTATGTGTGAAATTTTCAAATTTTAGACATCACAGATGGGAAAGCAAAGGTCTAGTGCAGTCAGCAGATGAGGAGCTGACCAGACAGCAGCCACATGCACGGGGCATTTACCTGCCCAAATGTAAATCTTCTTCCCATTCTTTGCATGTCTTTATGTCCACACTAAATGATAGTGTTATTTTATTGTACATAAACCGAAAGTTTTCCCATTTTAACAACTCTATATGGAAACACATACACTCTGGGTAAGATTTCCCGAAACAATGTGCCCAATAGGACATTGTCCCAAATTCCCAGTAATTAAATAAATGGGGACAGACACACGTGAAAAGTGGGATGCAATCTTGAGAGTGCTATTCCTCAATTAATTCTGGAACTATTAGAAGATAGTATAGTCCAAGAGCTATTATTTCGTTTCCACCATTATAGCTCCCTAAGTTCTCCTATTATTTCTCAAAAATCCTACCAAATATATTTTAGTAAAGTTTTAGTAATTACTGCACATTAAATTAACAGCTTTCACACTCACTTTCTTCCTTCTGTTGTCCACCATGCGCTGAGTGTGTTTTATGTTCAGTGGAGGCCGCTCTCCACACCAGTGCTCACAGGGGCATCTCTGTCAAGTCACATGTGAGCTCCTTACCCACAGTCGGTCGTGATTGCTCAGATTCTAACTTGGATCCTAAGGCCTTATTTATACCATGAAGACCTCACTGACTGTCCTAACTGTGGCCACTGATCATACCCATGACCAAGAGGATCAGTGACATTAAAGGGGACGCTGCCTTACATGCGGAAGACACTGTCCCTGTCAGAGAACTTCTGCTGAAAATTGAGATGAAACCAACCATTGCATCTCTAGGCTGAGACTACAGAAATGGAGAACGGCAAAAAGTGGCTGGAAGTTCAATTCCCTCCAGTATACAGCCATTAGAAAGTACATAAGTGTTAAAAGAGGAACATTTAAAGCTAATGAAGTATATAAAGTGATCATAAATATAATTTTAAAATGATTATATATTTTTAAAGTAAACAATGAAATTATAAGTAATTATAAGATATAAAAGGGAGTATAATGTGAAAGTATAAACTAAGTGTCTCGTAAAGGAGGCATGAATTCATCTTCCCTATTACATTTTGATGAGTGTCCCCTTCATCAGTCTCCTCACAGCCGTCTTCATGGCTTGATTTCTCAGACTGTAGACGATGGGATTAAAGATGGGGGGCACCATCGTGTAGAACATAGAAATGACCAGGTCTGACATCAACGGAGTCTTTGAAGTCGGCTTCAGATAAGCAATGAATGCAGTGAAGACAAAGAGCACCACAACCAGCAGGTGGGGAAAGCAAGTGGAGTAGACTTTGGCCTTACCTTCTGTGGATGGAATCTTCCTGACAGCAAAGAAGATGTGGACATAGGAAATCACAATGAATATTAAAGAGCAGAAATCCGTCATTACACTAATCATAATGGGGACAAGTTCATTGATTAAATTTTCTGAGCAGGAAATAGCCAATAATTGGGGGATGTCACAGAAGAACTGATGGACCATGTTGGACCCACAGTAGGACAAGGAGAAGGTTCCAGCTGTGTTCATCACAGCGAGGACACAGCCACCCAGCCAGGACACAGCTGTCAACTGCACACACCTGTCCCTCCTCATGATGACCTCATAGTGCAGCGGGTGGCAGATGGCAGCATAGCGATCAAGGCTCATCACTGTGAGCAGGTTCAGCTCTGTAACTGCTGACATAATCATCATAAAGACTTGGAGGACACAGCCCGGGAATGAGATGGAGCTGCTGTGTATCAGAGCATTGGCAATGGACTTAGGGACCACGGTTGAGATGAGGCAGAGATCCGTGAAGGACAGATTCCTCAGGAAGAAGTACATGGGCGTGTGGAGGTGCGGGTCCAGGATTATGATGACCACAATAAGCCCGTTCCCCAGAAGGGCACACAGGTAAACCAGGGAGAAGAGCAGTGGGTGCAAGAAGCCCATGTTCCCGTGGGTGGGGAAACCCAGAAGGACAAATTCTGTCATGACCGTGAGATTCATCCCTCCTGGAGACATCACCTGCATCAAAAGTCTAGAGGAATAAAACGTGGTCACCATATGCCAGTGCTGGGCAAGCAGTGTTTATCTGCACTTGGCCAGCACTGTCCTCTCTCTTCAGGATTATTCTCTGGGCCCTCTTGAGTACCTTCACCCCACAAGGACCCCAGTTTCTTCTCTGCTCGATCTCTGTGGCCTTAGTGACTGGAACATGCTGCCTTTGTCCACGCAGCCTGTGAATGGTGCTGGAGGGCAGAGAATTCACTGACTCAGCCACCTGAGCAAAGTCTCTTCCTCAGACTCACTGCATGCATGGATGGGCCCTCCCACCACACAGAGCTGGCCCTATCCCCACCTCTCCTGTCACCAAGACCCCAGGGTCAGCTCACCTCCCGGGAGAGGGACACTCAAGGAGCCTTAGGGAAGAGGAATGAGCAAGGGTGACCCGAAATCCAGCCAATGGGGTCTTCCAGCTGACAAGTCCTCGCAAATCTCTACCCCAGACCCAGCTCACAGGTGCACAGTTAGAGACTCAGTGGACATGGAACCTGGGGTTTGTTCCTGGCTCTCAGCACCACGTAATTCAGCACAGAATTGGGTGAGGTGTCCAGCGCCCTGTGTCTGGTGTCTGACAACTGTCTTCCCCCTGCTCCTGCATCCTATGAGCCATTATCTGCCCTCCCCGCACCTCACTGAAGAGCTAAGATTGTTTCTCCTCCAGCTCTTTCTTCCCGTGGTCACACCCACAGGTCCCTCTTGCAGGATGAACTTGTCCACCTCTGCCCTGTGGCCTTGTTGCTGACATCCTCCTCCCCGTTTCCTCGTTTCTGAATCTCCCTCTTGTACCTGACTCTCCCCACACCTAAGGACTCAGAGCCCATGTTTCCTGTAGAGTCTCCTCTGTGGTCACTTCCACAAGTTGCTCCTGCAGGATGAACTTGTCCACCCCCACAGGTTCCCCTGTCCCCTCTGACCCTCCATTGGACCCATGCAAATCTGTGACGGATGGAGCACGGCTCCCGGGGCCGAGTCAGACGGTCTGTGAGTGTGGCTGTCCCTGTCGGGCCTGGGTCCCTCCGTGTGCAGGTTTGTTTATTACATCAGGCCTGTCCCTGAGGGGAACATCTGGACACAGGACAGTCCCCACTCTCCTCCTCCTCCCCAATCTCACCCTCACATCCTTTTGAAGGATGAGGGAGGGGAAGGTCCTGGTGACAGTAGGATTTTTAAGGTAACATAGTCATATAAAAGAATTGCAACACGTTGTTGGAAATCTTCCCAATAATTTAATAAAAATCAGGACATAAATCAGGATACGAGGTGGTCAAAGATGTAGACCTCTTTTAAGTGATATAAAAACATGTTTATAATGATGAAGTAAGTTTTGACATATATTTCGTCCTGTACAGAATCACCAACAATCCCTGAGATGTGGAGTTAGGAAAAAACACAAGGTCATGTCCATGAGTAGACAGGTGTCCACACCTTCTTCTCTTAGTGTCAGAGCCATGCAATGGTCAACACTGTGGCTGTAAAATTAGAGAATCTCTACTTCACTCATATTTAAGCAAAAGGCAGAACATTGATTTTTAAGAATAATTATTATGTTTAATTTTCTCTGGAATTTCTTCATTGCAATCTAATTCCATTAACTCTTGTGATTTTAATTAATAAATACAATTTAGTATATATTCAGCACTCAGTGTGCTGAGTGATAAAATGCCACTTATAAATTAATAATTGTCACATCTGCCATAAATCCAAATGTTCTAGTATGACAAATGTATTAAAAGTCATTATATTTTTGAGCTTTTTACATTAAAGGTGAATGTATTTTCTCTCATTGAGGCTCACCCTAGGATGATATGGCAGTGGGAGATTGAACATCTTGTGCACCTGTAGAATGTGCTAGTTTTCATTATTTATAAAATGAATATTTTAATTACTGTGCCGTATCAAGTCTAAAATGAAGCTTGAAATCTAAAACTTTCTAGTCTGAATGGTTTCTTCTCTGACCATGGTTAGTAGCAGATACCTGCAATTTGGTGGGAAGTCCCAGATGCCTTGTGGAGTCTCTTCTCCTGAGATTGTCCAGTCACACTGACAGAGGGCATCCAGTCTCTCACTCCATGGCCATGGGTGTGTGTGGATCCTCTGAACACACACTCCGTCCTGCTGTCTCCTCCATGGTCAGAGCAGAGACCTCAGTGTGGGGCTATTTGACCTCTGGTGCTGGCGTCTGTGAGTTGATCACCGTCCAAGATTCTGCTGTCAGGAGTTTATTCCAGGGGGACAAGTCAGCTTGTTTAGTTGACTGTCTTAATTTCTATCTTTCTATAGTACATCCCAGTGAGTAATTAGTGCACTTGGTGTATGGATATAATTTTGCTTGTGGTTTACACCTGGAGGGAAATGAATATAAAAAATCTGCATTTCCAGGTTCCATCAACATCTGTTGTGTCTACTGTGGTTGGCACCATCATTAAAAACAATGGGATGAGTCCATGTACCAGAGAGCTGGACAGTCACCATCATTCATTGTGTGCCCTTCATGGAGAGACCTTGAGAGATGGGACGAGGGGAGGCTGAGGAAGTGGTGGAGGTAGGAAGGAGGGAAAGATGAAGAAAGGAAGGTCGGCAAAGGCACAGAGAGTGGGAAGGAGAGACAAGGAGAAATTCAACAGAAGTGAATGACTAAGGGCAAAAACACCACTTCTTCTGAAAAGGAAATTAGTACTAGTCTCTTTTAAAGAGTTACTCATGTAGTTCTTTTCCATGTCAGTACCTAAACCTCTGCACTTAAATTATAACTGTTATGTCTGAATTATTTGCTTTTAATGTTAATAAAACTGAGTAGATTATTAGGGTTTCTGTACAGGGTGTCATATGACTTGGATTTTGCTATCATGATTATTGTGATGTCATATATTCGGAAACAGGCCTTTAATCTGTTTTGAGTTTATTATTCTGTGTGGTGTGAGACAGTGACATAGTTTCATTCTATTGAATGTGCTGTCTGCTTTTCCCAATGCCATTTCCCCACTTTCCTTGTTCTAGTGCATTCTCTTGGCTCCTTGTCATAGATTTTTTTTAAATAAATATTTTTATTGTTATTTATGTCTTTTACATTTTGTATTCCCCTTGGGTAGCCCACCACCAATTCACCCGTGATCTATCTCCATGGTCCCTTCTGTTCTTTTCTATTCCATTTTGTGCCCTTTTCCTTCCCTCCCTCCACCTCCCTCCTCCCCCCACCACTGATTTTCTCTCTCCCACCCGGCCTCCCTATAGTCCTGTTATAAGTGAAACCATT
>PVIJ01017444.1:0-29369 GCA_004024925.1 Scalopus aquaticus | reverse complement strand
GTCTTTTGTTAGATTTATTCCCAGATATTTGATTTTTTTGGTTTTGATTTTGAAGGGGATGGATTTCTTAATTTCTTCTTCTTCAGATTGGGTGTTTGCATAGAGGAATGCTACTGACTTTTGTGTGTTGATTTTGTATCCTGCTACTTTACTGAACTGGTCTATTATTTTGAGTAGTTTTCCTATGGAGTTTTTAGGGTTTTGTATATATATTATCATCTCGTCTGAAAACAGAGACAGTTTAATTTCTTCCTTTCCTATTTGGATCCCTTGAATGTCTTTCTCTTGTCTAATTGCTCTGGCTAGGACTTCCAGTATTACATTGAAAAGTAATGGTGAGAGTGGACATCCTTGCCTTGTTCCTGATCTTAGGGGAAAGGCCTTCGACTTCTCACCGTTGAGGATAATATTAGCCGTGGGTTTGTCGTATATGGCTTTTATTATGTTGAGGTATGTTCCTTCTATCCCAAGGATTTCAAGGGCTTTTATCATAAATGGGTGTTGCACTTTGTCAAATGCTTTCTAAGTGTCTATTGATATAATCACGTGGTCTTTATTTTTCTTTTTGTTGATGTGTTGGATTACATTGATTGATTTTCAGATGTTGAACCATCTTTGTGTCCCTGGAATAAATCCCACTTGGTCGTGGTGTATTATCTTTTGGATGGATTGTTGGATCCTGTTGGCCAAGATTTTGTTAAAAATTTTTGCATCACTGTTCATTAGGGATATTGGTCTGTAGTTTTCTTTTTTGTGTGTTGTCTTCATCTGGTTTTGGTATTAGAGTAATGTTTGCCTCATAGAATGTGTTCAGTAGTACTCCTTCCTTCTCAGTATTTTGAAAGAGTTTGTGTAATATAGGGACTATTTCGTTTTTGAATGTTTGGTAGAATTCGTTTGTGAAACCATCTGGTCCTGGGCTTTTGTTTTTGGGGAGGTTTTTAATTACTGTTTCAATATCACTACTTGTGATTGGTCTGTTTAGGTGTTCTATATCTTATTTGTCTAGTTTGGGGTGATTGTATAGTTCTAGGAATTTGTCCATTTCCTCTAGGTTGTTGAACTTTTTTCCCTATAGCTTTTTATAGTTATCTCTGATTATTCTTTTGATTTTTACTGTGTCTGTTGTGATTTCTCCTCTTTCATTTATGATCCTATTTATTTGTGTTTTCTCCTGAATTTTCTTTGTAAGCGTGGCTAGTGGTTTGTCTATTTTGTTTATTTTTTCAAAGGGGGAGGATTCATATGGTCAGGAAGAGGGGTTCATCAGGCAGGGGGAACTTCATCCTGACTGACTTCCTCCTCTCCCACAGGCGTCATCTGCCTCGTCAGTATTTTTGGGACTCACCACAATCCGTCTGTGTGGCCAGACCCTGAGGTGCTGCCCTTTCCCATCCTTGTTGCTTCCCGGGGACAGGCGGGAGAGGGCAGGGTTGGGACTTGGCCAATCGGACATCACCTCTCTCTACCGCACACACTTCCGTCTCTCCAAGACTCGCTGTCCTGGAAGACCCCACCCATCAACCTTGTCTTGGCCTGCCCCTAGGTGTATGACCCCTTCCGGTTTGACGCAGAAAACGTCAAGGAGCGATCACCACTGGCTTTTATTCCTTTTTCAGCGGGACCCAGGTGAGAACAGCGGGCATCACAGGCAGGGATAGAGTGATGGGGCGAGGGGTCTGGGATTGGTATCTCAGGCGTGACAGCAGAGTGGGAAAGTGGGACAGTTGACACTGGTCAGACTTCTGGATCCGCGCTCCTGCCCAGGAGGGTTTGGGTAAAGGTCAGGAGAATGGCGGTTGGATATGTCGAAGTGGTCTCAGCGTGCCTTCCTCTGTGGACTCGGGGCTGCGTCTGGGTCAGGCTCAGGGGAGATGAGAGTCCGCATGGAGGTACCAGGACGTTAGCCCCCTTCCTTATCCCTGTGGGCTGGGGGAGGGTCCTGAGTCAGATTCGGGTGCAACTGGAAGGGGATGGGTGTTCCCGGATGGAGTCAGAGACCCACTCGCACCCGCAGGAACTGCATCGGGCAGACGTTCGCCATGACTGAGATGAAGGTGGTCCTGGCGCTCACGTTGCTGCGCTTCCGCGTGCTGCCTGACGACCAGGAGCCCCGCAGGAAGCCGGAGCTGATCCTGCGCGCAGAGGGCGGACTTTGGCTGCGGTTGGAGCCGCTATCTGAGGGCCCGCAGTGACCCCCTGCTGCCTGGCCTGGGATCCAGCTGACCTTACACACCTCTCTAAATTCCCAAGAATAAAACTGTGCTGTTACCCCTGTCTGGGCCTCACCAGCAGTCAGCAGGGGGTGGGACCTGTGTGAGTGTTTTTTGGGGGGATGGGAGGGTCTGGAGGGGGCGGGCAGGCTGGTGGGCATACCAGGGTGGGACTGGCCTCTGTAAGTCTAAGACCTTATTTTCCTTGGCGTCTCTAAGTCTAAGACCCTGATTGTCTTTGCCGTCTGTTGCAAAGGTATCCCAAAACAGCAGTCCCTGGCCAACGCAGAACACAGGCTATTTCCTACCCTGCCCCTCTTGCCGCCAGCCCCACCCCTGCATATGTACCTCCCAGTGTACGACCTCTGCCTCTGTCTTCAGAGAGGCCTTTCTCTTTTCCTCTCTGGCCTCCTCATCCCTGCTGCCCAGGGAGCCTGGTCAAACAAATACTGGCTATGCCCCCACTGTGCCCGCCCGCTCAGTGTGTGTGTGTGTGTGTGTGTTTGTGTGTGTGTGTGTGTGTGTGTGTGTGTGTGTGTGTGTAGAGCTCACCCTGTGTTCTTTTCCTCCAGTTCCTCTTTCATTCACAATCATAGGCTCCTCCTCCCCGTTTTGGAGTGGGTTGGGGGCAGGGCCATCTGGTTTCAAAATCAAGTGGTTGGGAGCAAAAAATCACAGCCCCTCCCCTTCCTGCCCCCATCACATGCCGTGGGGTGAGATTGCTTGTGTTTAAGACTCTGCTTTGTTGCACAACTTGAGCAAATTAATTTTCCTCTCTGTGCCTGGGTTTCCTCAGCTGTATATAGTCCTGGTTCATTTAAGGACAGGTTTATGTTCTGAGAAATTCATCTTTCGGTGAATTCATCGCTGTTAATGTTATAGAATGTAATTACTCAAAGTGGGTATTCTACACACCTAGGCTATATGTTACTGAAATGTGTTATGCCATGCATGGCTGGAGAGAATAGCAGCACTTGCCTCAGTCTTGTCTCAAGGACTAGATGTGAAGGATTTACAGCTGTTTCTGGTATGCAATACATGGTCAATAATCTGGCTCTTACTACTTTTTCTGTTATAAAGACTGGCTCTTAAAGCATGTTGTTTTTTAAAACTGTTATTGCTGCAATGAGTTTTAAGAGTGTGTCTTGAAACTGAAAGACAATTCTAATATTTGTGCTCATTACTTTAGTCCCTACCCTCTCCCCCCTTACGGGTAGGGGGATCGCCCCATGCACACAGGAAGTCATTGCTTCTTAGAGTTGGGAGTTCCCAGAAGTGCACAGAGGTGAAGGAATGAGGGGAACCCCTATTAATGCAATGTCCTTCTACAGGTGTTGCTCTCCTTCCCAGTCGCAGGGACTCTGCCCCACTGGGCCTCCTTCCCAGCTCATCTTCCACCCTTGCCCTGGACTCCATTCTAACCTCTGAATAGACCCAGTCTTTTCTCTGCCAAGGGCCTTTGCACTTGCCTTTCCCTATGTTTGAGATGCTTTTCTCCCAGCTCTGTTGTGACCCAGTCTCACCTTTCAGGAATCCATATTTTCCCCTTACAGGTCTTATCATCATCTGAAGGTGTGAAATATATACCAAGGCTAAATTTTAGTTACATCATTAAAAGCTGTCAGGGCCTTTGATGCCATGCTAGTTCAAAGTCTAGAACTGGATAGTCTGGTGACCCCTATGACCTCAATTAAAAGATTAAATATAAGACAGAAATGTCCTAACTTTCTCTGGTAGGGTCTGTCATCCAAAATACATCATATTATACAAACAGGCTTTCATAAAGGAAAAATTGGAGCTAAAGTCACAAAGGTTTGGAACCTTGACTTTAGCACAGGTAAGCAGCACCTTCTCAGAACATTTGGAATTGTAATGTAGTTGACAGTTTTGAAAAGGGGTCCTAATGTGAATTGCTGCCATCACTATGGAAAACAGTATGGAGGTCCCACCAAAATCTAAAAATAGAATTCCTATATAATTAAGCAGTTCTACTTGTGGGGACTTATCAAGAGGAATTGAAACCACTAACTTGACAAGATGTATGATCCCACCCTGCATTCATTGTATCATTATTTATAATAACCATGACACAGAAGTAACCTCGGTATACCATGCAAGGAACCCACAGATACACACACAAGGTAAACTATGATCTGGGAGAAGATGTTTGCACATCACCTGTCTGGCAAAGGGTTAATTTCCAAAATATATAAAGAGCAAAAGGCACAACCCAATTAAAAAATGGGCAAGTGACCTCAGTAGACACTTCTTCAAAGAAGACATACAGATGGCCCACAGCACATGAAAAAATGCTCAACATCCATTTTTATTAAGAGATAATATGAATCAAAACCATGAGGAGGTACCACCTCACACCTTGAGAATGACCCATATCAAAAAGATCAAAAGTAATAAGTGTTGGGGGGTAGTGTGAAGAAAAAGAAACACTCTCCCACTGTTAGTGGAATGTAATTTGGTGCAGCCTCTGTGGAAAATCGTATGGAGATTCCTCAAAAAATTAAAAAGGGAAGTACCATGTCATCAAGCAATGCCATTTCTAGGTGTTTACCAAAATTATATGAGAACACTAATATGAAGATTTTTTAAAATAATCTTTTTTTAAAAGATTTATTTATTTTTGCATACAAGCTGGGGTGCAGGCCAGAGGTCGGGGCGGTGAGAGGGTTCACCAGAGACAGAGTGGGGAACAGAACAGGTAGATTGATCGAAATACACTGTTAAGGAGAGCAGCAGGTGAGGCAGGAGAGGTCTGCTGCCCCATGTGGGAATCTCCCCGCCAGGCATAGAACTCACGCAGCAGTTGCCGACAGCTCCACAGCGCTGCGCTTAACCTGTTGCGCCACCAAGGAGGCCCACAAAAGGATCGATGATAGTAGCATTATTACATTAGCCAAGACATGGATCCAAACTAAATGCCCATCGATCGTGCTCTGGAAAAGAAACTGTGGTATGTATACTCAATAGGATATTTAAAAAGATGAAGTCTTGCCTCTTGTGACAATATGGATGGAACTGAAGGTGACTGTGCTTAGTAAAATAAGTCTGAAAGTCAAACACAAATTCCAGATGGTTTCACTCATTTGTGGAAGAGAAATAACCAAAGAAAACAAACTTTGTTGTGACAAGACAACAAAAATATTTCTTAGACTCTGAAAATTATTCTGGTGATCAGAAAGGGTGGGGAGGGGAGGGAGGTAGGAGTGGAGGAAGGAGTGTGATGTGGTGTTAGGGCTGCCGCTTTGGTATGAGGCTTCTGCGCGCGCACACAGGGGAATGTACCCTCCACATCATACCGTATCTAAACAAATGTAAGTAAAGTAAATGCGAGAGAAAAAGGGAGTTTGAAATGGAGCCAGAATGACTTCTTGATGGCTCATGTGTTTATTGACAGCAGCAGTATCAAGAGTGACTCCAAAGCACTTAACGGTCCTTTGGTGGGGGTGTGAGATGGTAACACACTTGTGAAGAGAGGCAAACCCGTACCTCTTGACCATGTATAGTGTTGTAGAACTGTATTACCACAATACAAAAGTGATATAATTTAAAAATAGGCACCAGATAAATATGTAACTTTTAGAGTTTTTGCTATGATTCTGCTGATTTTTTCCTCTCTACACTAGAAGGTAAGGGAACCTCATCTCATTTGTTCTGTGCTTGAATTCCAAGAATCTGGAAAAGCACTCAATAAATGTGGTTAGATGAATGGATTAGTTCTCAAGGCATGGGGTAAAGTAGGTGAAAAAACTGGCTCACTTGTAGGTCTCAACTGCGTGATGATATCATACTATGTGGCTTCTGTTGAACATTGATTCTGTGTCTGCAGGCATATGCAGTACCTCGCTATGCAAGTGCTGTTCCAAACAGCCTTGGCATTTGTAGAGGGAGGCTCAACTGACTTCACCTAGGTGACATCTCCTGGAAGTGACTGGAGTAGCATTTGAACACTTTTTGCCTGATGTGAGTCAGTGCCCTAAAGCAGGAGGCTCTCTATGCTATTCTACAATGTGTGTATAGTATGGTCTTGCCTACTAATCAATATGTTCTTGCTTATTAATCTGTGTTTAAGAACCTGGAAAGAAATGGACATTCCATATTGTTGGCTATTTGGCCTCTTAATAAATGAAAGCAATACATTACAAGAAAAAGAAAGCAATAAGGTTCCAGAGAATTCTCCTGAAGTGATGTCAGTGTCTTCTCAGCAGGCAATTAGTAGAATTCTTTCAATCCACCAGCCCAGCGCTCTCTGTGCCCTGGGCATTATTCCTTGACAGCACAGATGATAAAAAACATTACAGACCTAACTGGCATTAAAGGGCCCAAAGGGTCACATATTCTGCACAATCTGCCTAATTCTGCCGGTATAATAACCCCAGAGGAACCAATTCCAAGTTTTGTGTGTAAACAAGCCTTGGGATTTTCAGTGACTCTTAGGAGCTCATTAAAAGTTAACACAATTCCCATCTCCACATCATTTATGGAAATTAAGGAGCCCCTAAGGATCATCCCCAGAGTTGCAGACAGATGAGGTCTGATGAATAGCTCAGGACTAAGGTGGAGACAGAGCTCCAGACTCTGCTCCCTCCCCAAGAGGGAATGGTCCCTGCGCAGTTTTCTCATTTAGTCTTAAACCCAAATTAGAGTGATTAGGAGACAACTGTTCAGTGAGAACTGGAGGTGCTGTTCTCTTCCCCAAACCACAAGATGCCCAGAGCTCCAAAGAGTTTAGTATTCTAGCACGCCCACGGCGCCCTGGTGCAGCACCTGATGCTGCTTACTGCAGGTGGCTGCAGCTTCTACTTCAGGGTGGCTGACTTCCTTGTGTCACAGGTTCTTGTTCAACACTCCCTGTTTTTCCCCACCAGACCTGCACCCCGAGTGGCAGGACCACTCTAGACTAGCTCACCACCATGTTGCCACAGCTGGTATCTAACAGGTGCTCAGTAAATGCTGAGGAAACAATCACATTCTTCTCTCACAACCCTATGGCAGATTTGTGAGTTTCAAAATCCTTCTGAAATGTGAACATCTATTCCCGAATTTATCTGAGATTTACTTTTCATTGACATCAGAGGAACCCACTTGTCCTTATGTGTGTATCGTAGCCACTATCTCCTGTACAGATGTCATCTTGTGACTGTTGGGATCATGGGTTAGTATCCTTTGTAGTATTTTTAGGTCACATTGAGCCATTCCCTCCTCCTTACTGTCCCCCTGCCATATTGACCTTCTGTTCCTTAGATGGTTCCATTCATGTTCTTTGCACTTGCTGCTCCATTTGCCTAGTGAACACTTTCTCTCTTGTTGCTCCTGAAGCAGAATGTCTCAATTCAATTCCACCTTCTCTGTGAAGCCCTTTAACCTGCCCTACTCTGTCACTTGGCTTTCATAGCCCACTGCCTTCCCACTCTCAACTCCTCCCACTCTTGCTTCAGTTCAGTCGATCACTACCCTCCAATCCTTCCACCTATCCATGGGAGCAGGTGTGTCTGCCCTGTCACTGTCACAGAGCAAGAGGCTCTGATGTTCCTGACACATGTCTTGAATACATGGCAGCTGCGGCTGGACCCCTCTGAGCTGGAGATGAGTTATCTCATGCAGTCATGATTACCAGACTAACCAGCGTGTGTGGTCAGTTCTAACTTCCCTCATTTGTCAAAATGCAGATCAAGCATGACGTTCCCTTTCTCTATTGATCATGACAGCTATTTATCAAATAAAGTGGGCACCTCTTGAGCAAGATGATGACAGAGGGATTGAAGGGTACTTCGACTACACTTAACCATCTATTCCCTACTGGGAATTATACCTTATAAATATTCATGATGTACCTAGTACATGCTAGAGATGAAAGATCCTTGGAACCTGAATTTCGCCCCTATGAGTTCCTGGATGAAGGGGTGGGGAGGTAGGTGTGTGCATACTGGGAGTTTATGCAATGAAGATGTGATAGACCCAAGAGAAAAAGATCCAAAAAGGAAATTTATCTATAGCGAAAATGCCTTTAACACTAGTGGGTATTTGTCACATTTATACATTTGGGATTAGGTTGAGGACCCATGGGAAATTGTCAACACTCTCTAGCTCAAGGGCTTGGGACAGTAGAGGGAATATTATTCTTAAAGGAGAACTAGGGTCTGATCAACCTGCTTGTCCATAATTGGGCACAGGTTTTGCCACATGACAGGAGCTGATAAATGCTTGTGAAATGAAACTACTTGAACCTATATATATTTTTTAATATATTAAATATATATTTAAAAAATATATATAACATATATTTAAATATATATTTAATATATATATATATTAAAGATTTATTTATTTTTGCATACAAGCTGGGATGCAGGCCAGGTGTGGAGCAGTGAGAGGGGTCGCCAGAGACAGAGAGGGGAGCAGAATCGGGAGATCGAATGAAATACACTGCTGAGGGGAATAGTGGGTGAGGCAGGAGAGGTCTGTTGCACCATGTGGGAATCTCCCTGGCTGGGCATCAAACTTCCACCGCATCTGCCAACAGCTCTACAGCACTGCAGTGCGCTTAACTCATTGCACCACCAGGGAGGCCCTTGAACCAATATTTTTTGGTCATCCTCTGTATCAAGTCCAGTCAAGAGACCCAGAAATGCATGGGCTATGTCTGGTAGAAAACTGAGCAAGACTACAAGGCTGTGGTTCAAGAGGGCTTTGTCTATTCTTCATTGTTTCTCCCCAACCACACACAGTTGGTGCCTCCTTACCTGATCACATTAGAGATACATCTAAATTGATGCTCAAGGAAGTCCCAGGGTGAACACCATGGTGAGCCGGAGTCAGGGCTACTCTGCTCCCATGGAGACTGCCCCCTTCACGTATCCTGTGGAGGGGTTTGTCTGTGGAGATACACAACAAGAGGAGCAGTTATTTTAAAATGTTTGTAAGCTCTAGGTTACATAAAGAACTCTTCCAAATCAAAAAGAAGACACATAATCCAATTAAAAAATGGGCAAAGACTTGAATCGACATTTCTCCAAACATTTCTCCATACACAAAGGTTCACAGGTTTTAATGGCGAGCAAAAAGGCCCTTGAAATCTTTGGTATAGAAGGAACATTCCTCAACAAAATAAGAGCCATATATGACAAACCCACAGCTAATATTATCCTCAAAGATGAGAAGCTGAAAGCCTTTCCATTAAGATCAGGAACAAGGCAAGGATGTCCACTCTCACCACTACTTTTCAATATAATACTGGAAGTCATAGCCAGAGCAGTAAGACAAAAGAAAGACATTCAAGGAATCCAAATAGGGAAAGAAGAAATTAAGCTGTCACTATTGCAGACGATATGATAATATGTACAGAAAACCCTAAAAATTCCATAGAAACTACACAAAATTATAGACCAGTGCGGTAAAATAGCAGGATACAAAATCAGTGCACAAGAATCAGTAGCCTTTCTGTATGCAAATACCCAGTCAGAAGAAGAAGAAATTAAGAGATCCATTTCCTTCAAAATAAATCTAAAAAAAGAGGTGAAGGACTTATACAAAGAAAACTATAAAACACTGTTGAAAGAAATAGAAGACACAAGAAAGTGGAAAGACATCCCAAGCTCATGGATTGGAAGGATTAACATTATCAAAATGGCCATACTACCCAGAGCAATTTACAGATTCAACGCTATTCCAATAAAAATCTCTATGTCATTCTTCAAAGAAATAGAACAAATAGAGACGAAATTCATATGGAACCACAAAAAACCTGCATAGCTAAAGCCCTCCTGACTAAAAGGAAAGAAAACAGAGGGATTACAATCCTGGATTTCAAACTATACTACAGAGCTGTAATAATTAAAACATCATGGTACTGGAACAAAAACAGATGCAAAGACCAATGGAACCGAATAGAATACCCAGAATTAAAGCCGCATCTCTATGAACAACTAATCTTTGACAAAGGAGCAAAGAAAATGCAGTGGAACAAGGAGAGTCTATTCAATAAATGGTGCTGGGAAAACTGGACAGCCACATGCAAAAAAATGAAGCTAGACTACTACTTCACACCCTGCACAAAACCAACTCAAAATGGATAAAAGACCTGGACGTAGGATCTGAAACCATAAAATTTATAGAAGAAAATTTAGGTAAAACTTTACACAACATACATCTCAGCAAAATCTTGAAAGACACATACCCCAAAGTGAAGGAAGTGAAGGACAAGATAAACAGGTGGGATTACATCAAAATAAAAAGATTCTGTACAGCAAAAGAGACATTAACCAAAACTAACAGGCACCCTACCAACTGGGAAAAGATCTTTGTACACCATACATCCGATAAAGGACTGATAACAAAAATTTACAAGGAACTCACACAACTCAACAAAAACAAAGCCAATAACCCAGTCAAAAAAATGGGCAGAAGAGCTCAAAAGTCACTTCTCCAAAGAAGAAAAGCGAATGGCCAACAGATAGATGAAAAAATGCTCAACATCACTTATAATCAAGGAAATGCAAATCAAAACCACTATGAGATACCACCTCACACCTGTGAGGATGGCACACATTAAAAATATAGGCAACAGGGGCCTCCCTGGTGGCGCAGCAGTTAAGCGCTGCGCTGTGGAGCTGTCGGCAGCGGCGACGCGAGTACGACGCCCGGCCGGGGAGAATCCCACATGGTGGGGCAGACCTCTCCTGCCTCGCCCGCTGCTCCCCTCAGCAGTGTATTTCTGATCTGCCTGTTCTGCTACCCGCTCTGTCTCTGGTGAACCCTCTCGCCGCCCCACGCCTCTGGCCTGTACCCCAGCTTGTATGTAAAAAAATAATAAAAAAATAAATCTTAAAAATATAGGCAACAAGCAATGCTGGAAAGGATGTGAAGAAAAAGGAACTCTTCTACACTGCTGGTGGGAATGCAAACTTGTCCAACCGCTATGGAAAGCTGTATGGCGATTCCTCAAACTGCTAAAAATGGAGCTTCCATAGGACCCAGCAATACCACTTTTGGGAATCTACCAAAAGGACACAAAAACACTAATGCAAAGGGATACATGCACCCGTATGTTCATTGTGGCACTGTTCACAATAGCAAAGGTATGGAAGCAACCCAGATGTCCAAAAACAGATGATTGGATCAAGAAGATGTGGTACATATACACAATGGAATACTATTCAGCATGGAAAGAAGATAAACACATGCAATTTGCAGCGACATGGATGGAATTAGAAGGGATCATACTCAGCGAAACAAGCCAGAAAGAAAGAGAAAACTATCGAATACTTTCACTTATAACAGGACTATAAGGAAACCAAATAGGAGAGACACTTGGGGGGGTGGGGGGAGGAGGAGGATAAGGGCACAAAATGGAGTAGAAAAGGACACAAGGGACCACGGAGATGGATCATGGATGAATTGGTGGTGGGTTACCCAAGGGGAATACAAAATGTAAAAGATATAAATAACAATAAAAATATATATTTAAAAATAAATAAATAAAGACACATCCCCCAACGCGAAGGAAGTGAGGGACAAAATAAACAGCTGGGATTACATAAAAATAAAAAGCTTCTGTGCAGCAAAAGAGACATTAACCCAAACTAACAGACACTCTACTAATTGGGAGAAGATCTTTGCACACAGTACAACCGATAAAGGTCTGATAACAAAAATCTACAAGGAGCTCACACAGCTCACACAACTCAACAAAAACAAAATCAACAATCCAGTCGAAAAACGGGCAGAAGAACTAAAAAGACACTTCTCCAAAGAAGAGAAGCAAATGGCCAACAGGTACATGCAAAATGTTCATCATCACTCATAATCAGGGAAATGCAGGTCAAAACCTCACTGAGATACCACCTCACATCAGTGAGAATGGCGCACGTTAAGAATACAGGCAACAACAAATGCTGGTGAGGATGTGGTGAAAAAGGAACATTTCTACACTGCTGGTGGGATTGTAAACTAGTCCAACCACTATGGAAAGCTGCATGGCGATTCCTTAAACTGCTAAAAATGGAGCTCCCATACAACCTAGCAATACCACTCCTGGGAATCTACCCAGAGGACACAAAAACAATAATCCAAAAGGGTGCATGCACCCGTATGTTCATTGCAGCACTGTTTACAATAGCAAAGGTATGGAAAAACCCAGATGCCTAAAAATAGATGATTGGATCAAGATGTGGGGCATATACACAATGGAATACTATTCAGCATTCAAAAATGATAAACACATGCAATTCGCTGTGACATGGATGGAACTAGAAGATATCATGCTCAGCGAAATAACCCAGAAGGAAAGAGAAAAATATCGAATGGTTTCACTTATAACAGGGATATAGGGAAACCAAATATGAGAGAGACACCCAGAGAGGGAGGGAGAGGATAAGGGCTCAAAATGGGAGAGAAAAGGGCACAAGGGACCATGGTGATGGGTCACGGGTGAATTGGTGGTGGGTTACCCAATGGGATACAAAATGTAAAAAATATAAATAACAGTAAAAAATTTTAAAAAAAGATACACAAAGGGTCAGTGAGGACATAAAAAAAAAATGCTCAATATCAGGGTCTTCCTGGTGGTGCAAGGGGTTAAGTCTCAGCACTATGAAGATGTCAGCAGCCACTGCAGCACAAGTTCAGAGTTCGGCCCAGGCCAGGGAACTTTCCACATGGCAGAGCAGACCTCTCCTACCTAGCCCACTGCTCCCCTGAGCAGTGTATTTCAGTTGATCTGCTTGTTCTGCTCCCCATTCTTTCTCTGGTGAATCCTCTCACCACCCCCACACCTCTGGCCTACACCCCAGTTCTGTGCATAAATAAATAAATCTTTAAAAAATGCTCAATATAATTTGTCACCATGGAATTGCAAATCAAAAGCATAATGAGATATCATATCTTACCCACCAGGGTGGCTATAATTTTTAAAAAGGTAAGCAATGTTGGTGAGTATTGGAGAAATTGGACGCCTTGTATATAGCCAATGGGAATGTAAAATAGCTCAATACTATGAAAAACAGTTTAATGGTTCTTCAAAAAGTGAAACATAGAATTAGCATATGTACTCTCCCCCTTCCCAATTGTAAACAGAAATTCAAACAAATACATAATCGTGAATGTTCATCACAGCATTATTCTCAATAGCCAAAATGCAACTTTTAGTGACAAACTAAATGAACATCAATACTTGAAGAGAAAATCAAATACTGGTATATCCTTGCAAAGGAAAGTTATTCAATCATAAAAAGTAATGAAACCCTAATACACGCTACAATGTGGAGAAGTTTGAAAACATTATGTTAAGTAAAAGAGGCAGAAATAACACAAAATATCACATATTGGATGATTCAATATACATGAAATATACAGAATAGATAAAACCATGGAGGCAGAAAGCATATTAGAGATTGCCAGGGGTTCCAAGTACAGGGTGAATGGTTACAGAGGTTTCCTTTGAGTTTTTAAAAATGTTAATTTTGGAGTTATGACAATGTTTTGGAACTTGATAGAAGTGGAGGCTGAACAACATTGTGAAAGCACGGATGCCATGGAATGGTTCACTTTAAAAGGGCTAACTGTGTGTTTTATGGATTATGCATTCAACTGAACTTTGTCACAACTGTGCACTTCCTAAATTACAGGACAAATTGAAGAATATGATAAATATCTGAAATATAATGGTATAATATATGATTCTGAAGTCTTGCATTAAAGATATGCTGTTGGAGGATTGTATTAGCTATTCAAGGTCTGTATATTTTAGGATTTCTTGTTTTGTTTCTGTGAAGAATGTCGTTGGAATCTTAGTAAGAATTGCGTGGAATCTGTATATTGCTTTAGGTGAATTGGCCATTTTGACAACATTGATTCTTTTGATCCGTGAGCGTGGAATATCATTCCACTTCTTCGTCTTACTCAATTTCTCTCAACAGTGTCTTATTTTTCAGGGTTCCTGTCCTTCACCACTCTCAGTTTAATTTGTCATCCAAGCAAGGCCTCCATGCCAGAATTATGATGCTGACTAGACATTCTCTGTCCCTTTTTGCATGAAATTCAGTGTGGTTCCATCATCTTGTTCTGAATAACCTTTTGTTAAATATAAGAATTGGAATTTTAAAAGTAACTTTGAAGTTTTTTTAATTGCATTAAGGGTAGAAAGTAGCCCAGTGGAATTCAGTTTTATTGGCAGAAATGGAGGCATGGAGAAGATTTTACTATAATAATGTAGTGTTTATTATAAATAGAATAATATAGTACTTAAATAACGTTATGAAATATAAAACTCTAAAAATATAAATATAATAATGGTATGAACAGTACAGTAAGATGAGGGGTTTAAATAGCTTCATCTTCCATTCACGTTACTAAATGGGTGAATAAGAAACATTTTAATGGTGCTTTCTATAATAAGTCCAGTGTCAACACTAAAATGACATTTAATGCATAATGAACGGAGTTTCTTTTTTGATTCTGACTTGTTTTGTGGGAAAATGTACTTGTAGTAAAGAAAAATGGTTTGTCCTTTATGGTTTCCTACCACCTTGAAGAGACTTGAGGTGGAGAGATGTTTCTTTGTTGAGCTCATTGACAGTTATGTGGAAACAAATTGGAGTTGATTTAGTACTATGACTTCCTTGTTGGTGATTTCACTGCTTAAAATTGTGCCCCAAGTCCTATGCCCTGTTGGTGGGAATGTAAATCGCTACAGCCACTTCAGAAAACAATATTGGGTTCAAAATCACAAAGGAACTAAAAAATTCTTTCTTTTATTGTATTTGAGATGATGGATGCTAACTAAACTTACTGCATGACCATTTCACAAAATATGTAAGTAAAACCAATGTCTGAACACCTTTAACTTCTGCAGTGATGTATGTCATGTCTCAATAAAATTGGAACACATTAAAGATGAACTACCATGTAATCCAGAAACTCCACTTTGGACTATTTATCTGAAGAGACTAAAGCTAGGTTCTCAAAGAGATATCTACCCTATCATATTTATTGCTGCATTATTCACAATAGTCAAGACATGGAGGCAACTTACTGTCCAGTAACAAGTGAATGGATAACAGCACTTCAACCCACTAGAATGGCTACAAAAAACAAAACAGAAAGCAAAATTTGCAACAAAGATGGGAGAAAAAATAAAACCAACAAAACCAACCTGTTTCCAGGATTTGTTTTTTTTAAAAAATTAACAATGTTTATTAAAGGCATAGACTCCGATGCTAAACAACCTTATGTAAATACCAGCTCTGCACCGGCTTTAGGCAAGCCTCCTAACCTCCCTGTGCCTCTGTTTTCTCATCTGTAAAAGGAAGATAATAACAGTACCTGCTCCAAAGAGTGATTATAAAAATGTGATGGTGACCAATGTATTTTTCTGAGTTTAGATTGCTTAGTGGTTGAAAGCAGGACTCTGGGTCAAATACTCCTCTCCGAATGCCAACTCACCACTTAGCTGTGTGAGCAGTAAGACAAACTTAAAGCCTGTTTCCCAGGAGGGTGATAGAATGAGAGTAGAGATCTAGAAAAAGACCTTTTTTAAATCCATGATTTCAGTTCATTTACCTGAATTTATTCATGCGATCCTCAGGGACACTGGAAAGAATGGAGCTTGACACAAAGCTTGTGCAGGGGACTGAGCTCTCAGGCATCGAACTTTATTTGCAGTGAACTTTTATACACTTCTTGAGCACAGAATACACAAAGCAAACTATCTTTACTAGTTCTCCCAGTGCCCATTATCTGCGGTTCCAAGAAACTCTGAAGACCAGATGTCCGGACATTCTCAGAATTTCTATCCTATCTAATCAGCCCACCGGCGACGTGTAGGAACACAGTAAGGATGGTGAAAGTAGAATAGGGCCTCACTCAGAGTGTGTTCTGTCCCTGGCTCAACTCACGAGCCTCAGGGTCTATCTTTGGATCCATATCAAGTGTTCTCAGTGTTCAGGCCATCGTGCTGTGCCAAGGGCACAGACGCCCCCAAGCTATGCTCCATGTCCTTCCACAGTCTCCACCACCATTCCCAAGATGCTGGTAAACCACACCATCTTCTGTTCAGCTTGCCTGATCCAGATGTATTTCTTCATTACCTTTGGGACAGCAGACAGCGTCCTTCTCTCAGCCATGGCTTATGACCGCTACTTGGCCATCTGCTACCCACTGCACTGCATGACAATCACGAGCATCTTGCAGTGTGCCCTGCTGGTGGTCATACCCTGGATCTCAGGCAACTTCATCGCCATGGTCCACACCATCTTAATGACACGCTTGTCCTTCTGCACCAACAGGTCCCCACACTTCTTCACGACCTCAATGCCTTAATCAAGCTCTCCTGTTCTGACACCCACGTCAACGAGATAATGGTGTTAGTCATTGGGGGCCCAGTGGTTCTGATCCCCTTTGTATGTATCATCGCCCTTACACCCCTATTGCTATGGCTGTGTGGAAGGTGCCGTCAGCCCGGGGAAAGTGGAAAGTGTTCTCCACCTGTCGCTCTCACCTTTCTGTTGTCTGTCTCTTCTATGGCACTATCATTGGGGTCTACTTCAGCCCCACATCCACACACACCACCCAGAGGGACATGGCGGCCACGGTGATGTACACCATGGTCACGCCCATGCTGAACCCCTTTATCTACAGCCTGCGGAACCAAGATCTGAAGGGTGCCCTAAGGAAACTTCTCAGTGGGACCCACTTTGTTAAGTCTCTGTGATGACAATAGACCGAGCTAGTTTTCAAATAAACTAATACTTCACAGAGCTGGAACTCAGCGTGGTTATTCTTGGTCCTTACACATAACAGCAAATAACTCAGGAAAGGAGTCGCCTTTCAACGCTTCCATCTGAGAACCTGCTTGGATGCCACAATGTTTCTAACACTATTGACATAAATTCTTTTAGAAAATGAGGATACAATAGTAACTAGCCCATGTTTAAACAACACTTTTATTTTCATGATGCGCTCTTTTTATTCTTGTCTTCTGTTTCAGGTGTGCTTCAGGTGGGAAAATGGAAAATATGCTCCTGATGCCACACATCCCTATGTCAGATGTGTCTGGCTTTCTCTTTCTGATAGTGGTCTATTCGGCGTTATAACTCAGGGTCATTTTCTTGGTCCATAGGCATGATTGATTGAAAATTATTATGGCTTTAGAGTCTAGTTTGAAGTCTGGAAATGTGATACCTTCATTTTCCCCCTTTATAGTCAGGAGCATTTTGGCTACTTAGTTGTTTTTTTTTTTGTTGTTTTTTTTTTGGTAGTTCCCTTTGAATTTCAGTAATCTTTGTTTCATTTCTTTGAAGAATCCTTTTGGGTTTTTTATTTGGGTTGAATTAAATGTGTAAATTAGGGCCTCCCTGGTGGCGCAGTGGTTAAGCGCTGCGCTGTGGAGCTGTCTGCAGCAGCGATGCGAGTTCGATGCCCAGCCAGGGAGATTCCCACATGGTGCAGCAGACCTCTCCTGCCGCGCCTGCTGCTCCCCTCAGCAGTGTGTTTCCATCGATCTGCCTGTTCTGCTCCCTACTCTGTCCTAGTGAAACCTCTCGCCACCCCACGCCTCTGGCCTGTACCCCAGCTTGTATGCATAAATAAATAAATCTTAAAAAAAATAAAATAAATTGAAATAAAAAAATAAATGTGTAAATTACATTTGTATATATTGTATATTTGTATATATTGTAAATATTGTATATTTGCAGCGACATGGATGGAATTAGAGGGGATCATACTCAGTGAAATAAGCCAGAAAGAAAGAGAAAAATATCGAATGGTTTCACTTATAACAGGAGTATAAGGAAACCAAATAGGAGCGAGACACTCAGCGGGGGGGGCAGGCGGAGGGAGGGAAGGAAAATCGCACAAAATGGAATAGAAAAGAACACAAGGGACCATGGAGATGGATCACGGGTGAATTGGTGGTGGGCTACCCAAGGGGAATACAAAATGTAAAAGACATAAATAACAATAAAAATATATATTAAAAAAAACAAAAACAAAAAAAAGAAAATCTACCAAAAAGAAAAAAAACAATAAAAATATATATTAAAAAATATATATTGTATATTTGTATTTATAAATGTATAAATTATATAACCATTTTGACATTGTTGATTCTTTCTATCCTTGAACAGGGAAGAACAAGGAATATCTTTCCTTCCCATTGTATCTTCTTCTATTTCTTTTATAGTGTTTTATACAACGTACATAAAATATACATTTTCCATGTAGCAGCTCCTTTGTTAGGTTTATTCCTAGGTATTTAGTTTTTATTTTGGGGGGTAAGATTGTATATGGGATAGGTTTCTTAATTTCTTCATCTTCTAGTTCATTATCTGTATATAGGAAGGGAATTGATTTTTGTGTGTTGAATTTATATTCTGCCACTTTGCTGAATTGGTTTATTGCTTCAATTTAGTTTTTCTATGGAGTCTTTGTAGTTAGTTATGTATATTATCATATCATCTGCAAATAATGATATTTTTACTTCTTTCCCAATTTGGATTCCTTTTGTTGCTTTCTTTTGTCTAAAACAGTATGGAACTGGAACAAAAACAGACACACGGACCAATAAAATAGAATTATTAACCTAGAAATAAAATCACACATTTATATACAACAAAGAAGCAATGTATATACACTGGAACAGGAAAGCCTCTTCAGTAAATGATGCTGGGAATATTGAACTGCCACATGCAAAAGAATGAAACTAGACCATTATCTCACACCATACACAAAAATAGACTTAAATGGATAAAAGATATGGGTGTAAGACCTGAAACCATAAAATACACAGAAGAAAACAAATGCAAGACACTCCAAGACATAAACTTTAGAAATATCTTTGTGTGCTCATCTCCACCAACAAGGAAAACAAAGGAGAAAATAAGCAATTAGGAATATATCAAACTAAAAAGCTCCTGTACAGCAAAAGATACAGTGATCCAAACAAAGGGATACCCTACTGAATGGGAGAAATTATTTCCACACCACAAATCTGATAATGGATTGATATGGCAGATCTACAAAAAAAAAAAACTATACAATTCAACAAAAAGAAAACAAACAACCCAATCAAAAATGGACAGAAGAGCTAAATAAGCACTTTCTAAAGAAGACATGCTGATGGCTGACATACAAGAAGAAATGTTTATCATCACTTATCACAAGGGAATTGCAAATGTAAACCACAACAAGATGCCATGTCACATCCGTGAGAATGGCCTATATTAAAAATCCAGAAACAAGTGCTGGCAAGGATGTGGAGAAAAAGGAACACTCTTACACTGTTGGTGGGACTGCAGACGGCTCCAGTTCCAATAGAAAGTTGTGTGGAGGTTCCTCAAAAGACTAATAATAAATCTATCATATGGCCCTGCAATTCCACTCCTAGGTGTCTACCCAAAGGACACACAAATACTAGTTCAAAGGGAAACCTGCACTCCTATGTTTACAGTAGCACAATTTGTAACATCCAAGCTACAGGAACAACCTAAATGCCCCAGAACAGGATTGTATCAAGAAGTGTTAGATATATTAATTGGTATACTACTCAGTGATTAAATAAAAAAGATAAACTCATGCCATCTGTGGCAGCATGAATGGAACTATTAGGGATTATGCTACGTGAAGAGAGCCAGAAGGAGAAAGATAAATACCAGATGGTTTCGCTTATATGTGGAATCTACAGAAAACAAACAAAGGCTAGGACAAAGACAAACTGTAAGACTGACCCTTGAAAATAGACAATAGATCTGAGACATTCAGGAGGGCAGGAGAGGTGGAGACTAGAAAATAGGGAGGCAGGAAAAAACAATCAATTATTGTGGAGGACTATGGGTGCTTTGGTGGTGGGAAAATTATGGTGACCACATCCAAGAGCAGAATCCCATATTGTGAAAAAATAAACAAGGATACCTTAAAAAAAAATACAAATAAATTGCTCAAGAAAGCACTCCCTTTTATATTTTTCATCTTTCTGACCATATCCAGAGGATGTTCTAGAGTCAGTTTTCAAGAATTAGTTTTATAGTTTGTCTTTGTTTGGTTTCTCTGTATTTCGCATCTGAATGAACCATCCAGTATTTGTCTTTCTCTTTCTGGCTTATTTCACTGAGCACCACCTCTCCAGCTCTATCCATGTTGCCACAAATGACACGAGTATATATTTTTTGATCACCAAGTAGTATTCCATTGAGTATATATAGCACATCTTCTTGATTAACTGGTTATTTTTAAAAGGTGACTCATGAAAATAAATCAGGAACTTATGGTGGGACTCCGAAGCAAGGGTCCTTATCAAATGTCTAGACTCTAGGTATGGCAGGTTTGTCATCTATGAATGCCCAGGAAACAATTCAAAACAAAGTTGTTTTTCCAGAACGAAGCCTTGGAATACTGAGCTATGGCTGGTGATAATGATGAAAGTTGAGTAGTGGTTCAAAACTCATGGGTCTACACAATAAAGGCTTATCTTTTGTGGCAAGTCTCTGAGTCAGTGGCTGGTTCTTCTGCATGGTGTGAGGGGTCATCTATGAGTGATTATTTATGGGTCAGGCAAGTGGCTTTGCTATTCTGGGCTAAGTTCTTCATATATTTACTGATCTAGAATGACAACCAGACATTCCTTATCAGGTTCTCTCCCCAAAGAAGTCATATCAGCCTTGTTCACTTTGGCGAGGTAGGGGCCTGAGAGACTAAGAGGAAACGCAATACTTTGAGGCTTAAATTTAGGATCCCCACCTCATCATTTTCAGCACAGTGTATTGCCAAAGGAGGTTAAAAAAAAAAAAAAGCCAGCGCAGAATCAAAGGTTGATGAAACAGACTCCATTCCTAATACAAGATGCTGAAAAATCATAGAAAGGTGCTTGGCTATGTAGAGGGGAGTGAAGCATTGGAGGTAAGGGTTTTGTGAAGTGCCTGGAGTTTTTCTATATGTACAAACTGACAAGTTTTTAATTACTGTTTTGTGGATTCTGCTGATACAAGATTTTGTAGATACAGATGCAAAGGACAAATTGGTACTCTTGGAGCAGCAATAGGCACTTATTTTTTCTGGCTTACCTTCTTTCTCCAAGTCCCCATCCCACGAAGATGACAGATTTCTTCGACAGGTACCTGCACATGCACTATGTTGCATTGTAGGAGTGAAGTACTGATTAAGGTACTCTATGATCTTATAGAAATCAGAAGCAAACCTGATACTCGTGCAGCACAGGGTTATTATGTTACCGGAACCAAGCTGCCTTAGCAGCTTGGGTGCCTGCAGGAGCGGTGGGGCCTCTTATCCCGCTGCTCCGGAGTCAATTATGGCAGTTGCTCCTGCCCAGTAACTGCCGTTTTTTGAACGGACCAATCAGGTACTAGGAGCTGATGGGTAGGTCCAATCAGCTCCAGGATTAAAAATGGTCCAATCAGACGTATGGATGGTACTCTGGGAGAGGATATAAGCCAGGATTGGAGGGACCTAAAAGGGGGAAAAAAAGATTGAACCGAAAAGGGGGGAAAAGAGAAGAGAAGAACAGGAGAAGACACGACACCACCAGCCCCCAGGAGAAGAAAGACAGCGGTTCCAGACTCCGAAGAGAGAAGTCAGTTCCTGGCCTCTGAGAAGAGAAGAAAGAAGAAAAGCAGCACCGGCAGCCGCCCTCCGAGGAGGAAGAGAAGCCGAAGGACTCTGCAGAGACTGGGCCTCCGGTGCTGTCTCTGACGTAGCCTGAAAGGCGCCCCAGAGGCCTGCGCCTGGTGTCTCAGAGGCCTGTTTGTTGGTCTAACCCAGCGCCTCCCAAGGAGCTGCCGGCCCCGATGCGTTCTGGGTGAGGCGGCCGCCGCCTGAGGCTGCAGTGAGCTCTGTTTCCCCCGTTTGTGCAATAAACCCCATGTTTGCTGTTGTTGTTCCTGTAGCCTGAAGTCTCCTGCAATTGCGCGCGCGGGTGAGAACCCCCAGGCAGTGCCCTGTCCTCTCATCAGGCACTGCCCTTTGTTGTATTTGGCCTTTTGGCCTTTTGGGGCTTTTTGGTGGCTCTTGCCGCAGAGCCTGGGCATTTGAGGCCCGTTCTGCCTGATTTCAATTACTTTATCCCTCCAGGTTGCTTGCAGCAAACACAACTCTGAGAAATGGCTCAGGCAAAAAACACTAAGGCTTGATTCTTTTTTCTTTTTTTTTTGGCATACTCACCAAGTATATGCAGGCACCCTTAGGGTCCATGTAAGACTGCCTGTCTCACAATAGGGGCCTTTCTCCTAATCAATTTATAACAGTGAAGATGATTAAATCTATCATTTACTGAGCACTCCCTTATGATAGAAATGATGCCAATTCCATGACATATGTTGTCACATTTAATTTTTATAATTCTGTGAGGTATCTCTCCCTGCCACATACTCACAATTACAGATAATGAAAAAGGTGCAGAAAGGATGGGGAACTTGCCTAAGATCACCTAAGTGATCACCTAAGTGACCTAATAATTAGCTGGGATTCCAACCTGGCTCATCCAACACCTTAACTGTTTGGTAGCAAGGCAATGAGTTGGGCACAAGCACAGTAAGTGAAAGAGGCAGAACCAAGACTGAACTCAATCTTCTGATTCCCAAACATGGGGTTTTCATATACAAAAAGTAACAGCTTTCATTTCCACTAAAGTCTGTGGATGGGTCCTGGAGACCAGGGGACTGGATCTGGGGGAGTTCCATCCTGGCGGAGGGGCTCAGGGGTGAAGGTTCTAGTCCCAACTATTTCCTTCTCTGTCCAGGCTAAATGGAAGAATCTGGTCTCAGAGGGCAGTGCCCGTCTGGACATGTTTGAACACATCAGCCTCATGACCTTGGACAGTCTGCAGAAATGTGTCTTCAGTTTTGACAGCAATTGTCAAGAGTGAGTCCCTGCCCAGGGCCTGGGAACATGAGCTACGGATTCAAGGGAATAGATGGGGGAGGAAGGACTGGCTAGGGAAATCAGAAGGGGCTTCCTGGAGGAGGTGGGTCAGAGCTGGAGCTTGAAGACAAGGAAGGAAAAAGAGAAAAGCGATCCTTTCAGGTAGAAATGTTTGACAATAGTCAGGAGGATAGGATGAGCGAAGCATGCAGAGCAGTGAGGAGACATCTAGGAAATACGTGGGAATAAATAGAGTTGGAGGAGTGGGTAGGACCTACATCTAAGAACCTTCAAAAGTCAGAAGGGGGTGTGAACTTTATCCTGATGACTCCAGGCAGTCATGGAAAATGTTTGAGAAAATGCAGGTTGTGGTCAAAGCTGAGTCTGGACTTTTCACTCAAGGGAAGACTGTCTCATGGACACTGGCTCTGTTGACACTGGATTCAAGGAGATTAGGGGAGGGGCTGGACCCATGCACCTGCTGCGTAATCTGCATTAGATGGACAGTTTTGAGAAGGAGAAGGGGCAGGACTGGATACTGTGTAGGAGAGAGGAGAAGACCCTGGTGCTCAAGCTGTGCTTTGGGTGGGATGCAGGCAGCTCAAAGCTAACCCTGGAAAACTGACTACAGAACTGAAGCATCCAAACAGGGAAGGAGCAGGGAGAGGGCAGAAACAAAGAGGGAAGGGAACACAGTCTGTTATGGGAACCAAGCTGCTTTAGCAGTGGGAGCCGGCAGGAACAGTGGTGCAGCTCATCCTGCTGCTCCAGAGCAGTTATGGCAGTTGTCCTGCCCAATAACTGCTGTTTTGAATGGACCAATCAGATTCTAGGAGCTGACGGGTAGGTCCAATCAGCTCCAGGGTTGAAAAATGGTCCTATCAGGCTTGTGGATTGTACTCTGGGAGAGGATATAAACCAGGATCCGAGGGACCCGAAGAAGGGGGAAAAAGAAAACAAAAAGGAGGAAGTCAGCCCCAGAGAAGGAGGCCCCTGAGGAGAAGAACAGCAGAAGACGACAATGACACCAGCCCCCAGGAGAAGGAAGACGATGGTTCCAGACTCCGAAAAGAGAAGAAAGAAGTCCATTCCTTGCCTCTGAGGAAGAAAAAAAGAAGCATCCAGCAGCCGTTCTCCGAGCAGGAAGAGAAGCTGAAGGTTTCTGCAGAGACTGGGCCTCCGGTCCTGTCTCTGACATAGCCTGAAAAGAGCACCTGAGGCCCTGGGCCTGGTGTCTCAAAGAGCTATTTGTTGGTCTAACCCAAAAACTCACAAAGGCTACCATCCCCAATGCGTTCTGGATGAGATAGCCCCCACTTGAGGATGCAGTAAGCTCTCTGTTACCCCGTTTGTAAAATAAGCCCCATGTTTGTTCTTGTTCCTGTAGCCTGAAGTCTCTTGCAATTGGGCGTGTGGGTGAGAACCCAGACAGCGACCTGCCTCACATCAGGCACTCTCCTTTGATGTTTTGGCCTTTTGGCCTTTTGGGGCTTTTTGCCTCAGAGCCTGGGCAGTTGCTTCCTGTCCGCCCCTGTTTCAAGTCATCTGTGGTGGTGAACTATGTGTGATTTGATGGTCTGGAGCAGTAGGGTGGTGATGGGGAGGATCCTAATGTTACCATGATTTAAAAAACAATTTTTAAGCTGGAGCCTGAACTGGAAAGGAGAACAGATAGGATCACCTGTGTCTCCTCAGGCTACTACTTGAAGCTCAGGCTGGGATAGTCAAACACCTGCCACCCCCACCGCAGGGCTCAGACCAAGACAACAAATGAACGCAAGCCTAAGCCAGAGTTGCAGCACCTGCTAATAAAAGTAAATAACCCAGGCTAAGACTCCACTGAGAAAGAAAACAACCCAAGACTCTGACCCCATATCAACCACAGTAAGTGGCCAGCGATGCCTCTAGTGCTCAAAAAAGAGCCCAGAGGTGGAGCTGACCCAAGAAATGAAACACACCAAGAAAAGGAGTTGGCTGTAGGAAGGGGTTGCTGTGGGCACTGCTACACAACTCTAGCACCCACAACACATTTCAAAACTTGGATATCTGATGTTCACTGGGGGTAAGCCTTGATGACCTACTGCCCTGGTCCTCTTTTACCTACTACCGCTCACCGAGCCAGTTCTCTGATTACTTCAACAGGTGCAAAGGCAACACTCTGGAAGTCGATCCCTATTATGGCACTTTAAAAACTAAAATTGAAGAGACAGAAGAAGATACCACAATTTTGGAGGGAAAAAAAAAACCAAGAGAAGTCTCACTCCAGCAGAACCACAAAACATGACTGAAGAGAAATTCAGTCTAACAGTTGTAACAAGACTTCTGATGTTCAGAAAAACAACAGATATAAAACAACTGAATAAGGACTGAGAAAATATGAAGCAGTTACAGTTAGTTAGCAGTTACAGTTACTGAGAGATACTGTAATTAAATTTAAAAATACAATTTAGGGCCACATCAGCAGATAAACAGAAGCAATGGAGAGAATTAAGACCTTGAAAACAAAACACAGAGAACACACAAATGGAACAAATAGAGAAAAAAGAATAAAAACAGTGTAAAGCCCAGTGCGGTAACCTAAAGAAAAACAAAATCAATATCATGAGGGTCCCAGAAGGATAGAGAAACAGAAAGTCAAAACAATTTTATTTACAGAAATAATTGCTAAAAACCATCTTAATTTGGAAAATTAAACAGATGCCATGATCCAAGAGGCCCAAAGTGCTCCAAACAAAATAATTCTAGACAGACACAAACCAAGACACATTATATTAAAGCTGTTGAAAGCTGATGACATGGACAAAATGCCTTGAGACAAATGACAATGAGAACACAACCTTCCAGAACATCTGGGACAAAGCAAAGGTAGTTCTAAGGGGGGAAGGACACAGAAACACAAACCCACATCAAGAAGCAAGAAAAATCCCAAAGAAATAACCTTGCCTCTCACCTCAAGGAACTAGAAAAAGAACAAAAATATCAAAAGCCAGTAGAAGGAAAGAAAAATTGTAATAAAAATTAATGAAATAGAAATCAAAAGATAGTCCAAAAGATAATGAAACTAAAAGCTGGTTCTTTCAAAAAATAAACAAAATGACCAAACCTCGGCAGTATATACATTCTTCTCAAGTATACAAGGAACAGTCTCAAGGACAGATCACATGTTGAGGCCAAAAAAATCACCTCAATGAATTTTAGAAGACAGAGACCAAGCAAGCATCCTTTGCAATGATAGTGTTATAAGGTTAGAAATCAATTGCAAGAAGAGACTGGAAAACCCACAAATATAATGGCATAGAAATTAAATAACGAGCTATTGAATAACTATTATGTCAGAAGAGAAATCAAAATATATCTGGAGATGAATGAGAATGAAAATACTATATGTAAGAATCTTTGGAAATTTACCAAAAACAGGATTTCATGAACATCTCAGGAAACAAGAATACTCTCAAACAATCTAAACTTATACCTAAAGGAACTAGTAAAATAAGTCACAAGTCAGTAGAAAGAAGGTAGTAATAAAAATCAGAGCAGAATTAATGAGATAGAAAACAAAAAAAGAACAAAAGAGCAATGAAGTAAAGAGTTGGTTTGTGGGGGGGACAATCAACAAAATTGAAAACACCTTTGGCTGGATTCTACGAAAAGAAAGACTCAAACAAAATCACAAACGAAAAAGGAGACATTATGACAAACAACAGAAACATAATGAATTGCTATATTTGTATGCTAACAAATTAGATGGCCTAAAGGAAATGGAAATCATTGACTCACACAACCTCCCAAGACTGAGTGATGAGAGAAAATATGAACACACCTATCACAACTAAAGAAATGTAACAGTAATCAAAAACTTCCCAAAAAACAAATGTCCAGGACCAAATATGTTCACTAGTGAATTCTACCTGAAGAGTATGATAGCACTAATTAGAAAAGACATATGCACCCCAATTTTCATTGCAACACTACACATAATAGGCAAGATATGGAAACCATCCAAATGTCTGATGAAGGTCAGTGAATAAAGATGTGGTAAATAGATATATACAATAGAATACTACTCAGTCATTTATAAATAGATGAAATCTTGCCATTTTTTAACAACGAGGATGAACATTGAGGGGGTTACGTTAAATAAGTCAGAAAGAGAAATTACGATGTAATTTTTCTACTTTGTAGAATAAAAACAAAAAATAAACCAAAACAAATCTTTAGACTCTGACAACAGATGGAGGCTACCAGAGGGGAAGGAAGGAGAGGAAACAGACAGAGGGGACTGATGGGTGATGGACAGTGACTGGACACGGTGGGCATGGTGTGACATAAACAGTTGCTGAGATGAGACACTGCATGCCAAAAACCTATAGTGTTTTAATCTAAAGTTACCTCAATAAATAAATAAAATCCCAATTGAAACTTCTGTTCCATTAGTAGCAAATATTTGAGTTAAACTTTCAGTTTTTTACAAACAACTCCCAAAGCTGGATTATTTTCCAATTTCTTAAATGCATAAATGACCCAAAAAGATAGCAAAGAAGCAGAAAGGCATTGCTGTGACCCAAAAGAAGAATGCTACTGTTTGTAAAAGAGCTCCCCTGGGAAAACTGCAGAGCCAGCAACATCAGAGGCCTGAGTCAGCAAAAAGAAAACAAAGAGTTAACTGTGAAGAAGCCATAGAGTCAAACTGCATCGAGGACCCCACCCTTGTCATATTTCAAGTTGCTAGAGGAAGAAATCCAAGGTAAGTGCCTCACTACCCAGGCAGGCCCTCACATTGCAGAAGCACTCTCTCAGATACAAAGAATCTTCATAAACTTCAGTTCTTACCCTTTCCCACACAAATAATGTCTGACCCTTCAGAGGAAGAGATTACTTTTTATATTATATGCAGCATCCTTCTTTATCTTTGTGAAGGATGTCTTGTGTTTTTTATAGAAGAATTATGTATCGCCTTCTGTGCACACAGACCACAAACTGAACAAAATATAAACTGTGTATTAATGAAACCAAAACCTCTGAAGGGCAGAAATAGCACCCAGAGAAATCTGAAAGCTGTCTCTCTAGGTCTAAGTCCTTAGGTTTGCTCTGAAAAATCTCTTGAATACACCGTTGTGTGATAGTTCAGTCAAAACTACTCAAATAAAAAGAGAAACCCAGGGATAAAATAAATATGAATGATATTTTTGCCCTGGAGAATTTCTCAAGTCAAGAAAATGTGAAACTGTTATGGTGGCTTCACCGTGGGGGAGAAAACCAAAGCCCAGGGTGATAGAGGATGGGAAATTGTACAATAACCACGTAAGAGGAAACCTCAAAAACTACACCCCTCAGGATGAGACCAAACTGGCGAAAGAGCCTGCAAATATAATTTCAGCTTGAATTTAATCTGCCTTCGTGACACTGGGCACCACAAGCTTTGAGCTTGGTTGAAAATAATCCTCCACCAGTAGGACTCAAGGACTCTTGCTGCAGAACTGCGCCTTCTTCAAATTCCACAAATTCAAATTCTACAAATGTTATTCCACATATGAAAGCCAGCATCCAGGCAACGATAGCCAGACACGTGAGACAACTGACCCTTATGAATGAAAACCAGCAAAAACTACAAACAATATAACACCTATAGATACCATAGTATCAGACACTATAAAGCATAGGTGTATTATTAAGTAAATAAAGTAACACAGTAACCATAGAAACACAGTGAAGGATTCTGAAGTGAGAAAAAACTAGGCATATTAGGAGATGGAATCCAAGTCTGGATGGTCAGAGTATTGTGCCACGATGGGTCCTCCCCCGTGACTCAGAGCCTCAAAAGTGCCCTTTAAGTCAGTCCTTAAGCCAAGTGCCGCTCTTGCTCACACACTTCCCATCACTCCCTGTTGCCCACAGAGACGCTTCTTGCTCAGACTCTGCAACAACCCACAATCACGTGGGGGCCCTGTGGTCGTCCAGAGAGGCTTTGGGCTCAGCTATACCAGCCCTTTCCAGCGACTCCCACCCTCTGGATCCCTCCGGACCCCCACCCCCTGCTGACTGCTGGTGAGGCCCAGACAGGGGTAACAGCACAGTTTTTTTTTAATATAATATTTATTTTTGTTATTCGTATCTTTTACATTATTATGTATTCCCCATAAGTTACCCACCACCTGTTCACCCGTGGAGCCATCACCATAGTCCTCCGTGCTCCCCTCCTCCCCCCTCTTGAGCCCTCCCCCTCCCCTCCTTCCCTGCTGAATGTTGCTTTCTTATTTGGCTCCCCTATATTCC